>CM059817.1:10989488-11201988 GCA_030435695.1 Brachymystax lenok tsinlingensis | reverse complement strand
AGTATAGTCAAAATGTTTTCCTTGGGCTAAGTTGAGGAAATGGTTGAGAAAGTGTTTTCTTCCCATGCGTAATGTAAATCATTATCGATGGGATATAAGGTAACAACAGGGTCAGGCCTATGTTAAAAATTCAAAGTGTTCGTTAGGTGTTAAGCCTGTGTTAAAGTATGTTTAAAATTATTAAAAGACTGTTTGGGAAATAAAGATAGACATGGTTTTAAAAAGGTAGTGGTAAAATGTCATTCAGTAGGTAGCTTAACTTACTCTGTTCCGTGGCTCAATTTACCCCATACCTGGGGGAAGTTGTGCCAAGAGACCACTTTTTCTGGACAAGCTATGTATTCAAAACTGTTATGTTTACATGAATTCTGATTATTTCCAGGGATACACAAATCCTGAAATAAACTCAGCAAAAAAATAAACGTCCTCTCACTATCAACTGCTTTTATTTTCAGAAAACTTAACAGATGTAAATATTTGTATGAACATAACAAGATTCAACAGCTGAGACATACACTGAACAAGTTCCACAGACATGTGACTAACATAAATGGAATAATGTGTCCCTGAACAAAGGGGGGTTCAAAATCAAAAGTAACAGTCAGTATCTGGTGTGGCCACCAGCTGCATTAAGTACTGCAGTGCATCTCCTCCTCATGGACTGCACCAGATTTGCCAGTTCTTGCTGTGAGATGTTACCCCACTCTTCCACCAAGGAACCTGCAAGTTCCCGGACATTTCTGGGGGAAATGGCCCTAGCCCTCACCCTCCGATCCAACAGGTCCCAGACGTGCTCAATGGGATTGAGATCCGGGTTCTTTGCTGGCCATGGCAGAACACTGACATTCCTGACTTGCAGGAAATCACACACAGAACGAGCAGTATGGCTGGTGGCATTGTCATGCTGGAGGGTCATGTCAGTATGAGCCTGCAGGAAGAGTACCACATGAGGGAGGAGGATGTCTTCCCTGTAACGCACAGCGTTGAGATTGCCTGCAATGACAACAAGCTCAGTCCGATGATGCTGTGACACACCGCCCCAGACCATGACGGACCCTCCACCTCCAAATCGATCCCGCTCCAGAGTACAGGCCTCGGTGTAACGCTCATTCCTTCGACGATAAATGTGAATCTGACCATCACCCCTAGTGAGACAAAACCACGACTCGTCTGTGAAGAACACTTTTTGCCAGTCCTGTCTGGTCCAGCGACGGTGGGTTTGTGCCCATAGGCGACGTTGTTGCCGATGATGTCTGGTGAGGACCTGCCTTACAACAGGCCTACAAGCCCTCAGTCCAGCCTCTCTCAGCCTATTGCGGACAGTCTGAGCACTGATGGAGGGATTGTGCGTTCCTGGTGTAACTCGGGAAGTTGTTGTTGTCATCCTGTACCTGTCCCGCAGGTGTGATGTTCGCATGTACCAATCCTGTGCAGGTGTTGTTACACGTGGTCTGCCTCTGCGAGGACGATCAGCTGTCCGTCCTGTCTCCCTGTAGCGCTGTCTTAGGCGTCTCACAGTACGGACATTGCAATTTATTGCCCTGGCCACATCTGCAGTCCTCATGTCTCCTTGCAGCATGCCTAAGGAACATTCACGCAGATGAGCAGGGACCCTGGGCATCTTTCTTTTGGTGTTTTTCAGAGTCAGTAGAAAGGCCTCTTTAGTGTCCTAAATTTTCATAACTGTGACCTTAATTGCCTACCATCTGTAAACTGTTAGTGTCTGAACGACCGTTCTACAGGTGCATGTTCATTAATTGTTTATGGTTCATTGAACAAGCATGGGAAACAGTGTTTAAACCCTTTACAATGAAGATCTGTGAAGTTATTTGGATCTTTGAAAGACAGGGTCCTGAAAAATTGACGTTTCTTTTTTTGCTGAGTTTATATGTAGATATCTTTGTTAGAAGAATACCGTATTTCCCTTGATGGAGTGAGTGATGCTGAATGTCAAAAATGGATAAACGTACTCCACTGTCCCTAATTTTCAAATAATTTCTACATGTAACCCAGTTGAAATTCACACTCAGCAATGCACTTACCAACCATACATGTTGTGGAAAGCAGCAATTAATAAAATATTACAACATTTGAACAAGACTCTAACACAAAAAGACAATCCTCACAGTCCCAACCCTACGTTATTATCTTGTAGATAATTTACACTCACTCAAACAGACCCAACATGGCAGGACAGTGACACTGTGCTCCCCATTTACCTAATTAGGGCATGTGCCACTGACATGGCCAGTGAGCCAAGCAGCATCTTTGCCCTCTGGCCTTGAAGGGAGACTGGCATTGAGATTTAAGCATTTGATTGGTTTTCACTGGTGTCAGCAGGGCAACATAATCAGAGTGCCACTTCATTCTGACGCCTGTATAAAGGCAGCAAGCACTGGGAAATGTGAACAAATATGGGTCTGGAGTCGCTAGACTGTAAGAAAACGGCAGCATGTAGGCAGTGGGATTGAGATTCCATCCTAAGAAAAGCATTACAAACATAGGCATAGACACATGCATACACACACACGATAACATACAGTTGAAGTCGGAAGTTTACATACACCTTAGCCAACTACATTTAAACTCAGTTTTTACAATTCCAGACATTTAATCCTAGCAAATGCTTTTTCAGTTCTGCCCACAACATTTCTATAAGATTGAGGTCAGGGCTTTGTGATGGCCACTCCAATACCCTGATGTTGTTGTCCTTAAGCCATTTTGCCACAACTTTGGAAGTATGCTTGGGGTCATTGTCCATTTGGAAGACCCATTTGCGACCAAGCTTAAACTTCCTGACTGATGTCTTGAGATGTATCCACATAATTTTCCATTCCTCATGATGCCATCTATTTTGTGAAGTGCACCAGTCCCTCCTACAGCAAAGCACCTCCACAATATGATGCTGCCACCCCCATGCTTCACGGTTGGGATGGTGTTCTTCTGCTTGCAAGCCTCCCCCTTTTTCCTCCAAACATAACGATGGTCATTATGGCCAAACAGTTATATTTTTGTTTCATCAGACCAGAGGACATTTCTCCAAAAAGTACAATATTCGTCCCCATGTGCAGTTGCAAACCGTAGTCTGGCTTTTTTATGGTGGTATTGGTGCAGTGGCTTCTTCCTTGCTGAGCGGCCTTTCAAGTTATGTCGATATAGGACTTGCTTTACTGTGGATATAGATACTTTTGTAACAGTTTCCTCCAGCATCTTCACAAGGTCCTTTGCTGTTGTTCTGGGATTGATTTGCACTTTTCGCACCAAAGTACGTTCATCTCTAGGAGACAGAACATGTCTCCTTCCTGAGCGGTATGACGGCTGCGTGGTCCCATGGTGTTTATACTTGCGTACTATTGTTTGTACAGATGAATAAGGTACCTTCATGCGTTTGGAAATTGCTCTCAAGGATGAACCATACTTTCTTTTCTGAGGTCTTGGTTGATTTCTTTTGATTTTCCCATGACGTCAAGCAAAGAGTCACTGAGTTTGAAGGTAGGCCTTGAAATACATCCACAGGTACACCTCCAATTGACTCAAATGATGTCAATTGGCCTATCAGAAGCTTCTAAAGCCATGACAGAATTTTCTGGAATTTTCCAAGCTGTTTAAAGGCACAGTCAACTTAGTTTATGTAAACTTCTGACCCACTGGAATTGTGATACAGTGAATTATAAGTGAAATAATCTGTCTGTAAACAATTGTTGGAAAAATGACTTGTGTCATGCACAAAGTAGATTCCAAAACTATAGTTTGTTAACAAGCAATTTGTGGAGTGGTTGAAAAATGAGTTTTAATGACTCCAACCTAAGTGTACGTAAACTTCCGACTTCAACTGTACGTACTATACACACATGTACACATAGATTTTGAATTGTAGGTATGTGGTTTTGGAGTAGAGGCCTGAAGGCATACAGTGTGTTGTGAAATCTGTTGTGAATGTATTGTAATGTTAAAAAACATTGTATAACTGTCTTAATTTTGCTGGACCCCAGGAAGAGTAGCTGCTGCCTTGGCAGGATCCATAATAAATGCAAATACAAACCTTGGTGCTTTAATTTTGATATTTTTCCGCTTCAGTTGTTAAAAAGTTCTCTGTGTTTTTTGCAGATTGTTTATGTTATGCTCTATGGCTGATGTGTAGTACAGCACTGATGTGTAGTACAGCACAGATGTCATTGTGAAGTAATACTGTCATATGGCCAATAGGTGGTGGTGTCTAGCTACTGGACAGTAGATCGTGCTGCCTCAACATAGCCAGCAGGAGGCTCTCCAACAACATTCAGGCTACTGAGATGACAAACACTGGTGTAGTTTTCATGTACCTGAATTTATGCCAATGATGAACGTGCCAGAGGTAGAAAACCATTATGACCTTTTAAGTATATCTCTTAAATGCACCGTGTTAATAGCTCTCAACTACAACATTACGATGAAACATTCTCAAGTCAAATATTTTGCCAATTCTTTTAACACGTAGTGCTAAACATGTTTGATTGTGTGAAAGGTGATCTGTCGAGGTTATGACAGTTTTATAACACAGTTTTATAACAATCCTCACGTGGTTTAACAATCTATTTAAAGTTGTGAATGTATGCTATGTTGTGAAATGAAATATATGAATAAGGATTTTCATTGGCCTATGAGCTCTTCCCTAAAGCTATGCCTAGTTAGGTAGGAGGACACTGCAAACCATACTTCTGCTATTATTAAAGCCTTAAAATATACAGATCCACACAGCAATTAATGAGAGTACATCTAGGTACATTGCTTTGCACAGTTCTTTAACAGTAGGTAAATATAAGCAATAAGGCCTGAGGAGGTGTGGTATATGGCCAATATACCACGGCTAAGGGGTGTTCTTATGCTGGACGCAACGCGTACCACAAACCCCCGAGGTGCCTTATTGCTATTATAAACTGGTTAACAACGTAATTAGAGCAGTAAAAATAAATGTTTTATTGTACCCGTGGTATGCGGTCGGATATACCACGGCTGTCAACCAATCAGCATTCAGGGCTCGAACCACCCCAGTTTATAATACTCTATAGACCACACAGACTTCCTCTAAATGAGTGGACTTTGGATAATGCTATCAGTCCCTCCACATCCACGTCAGATCCTTATTGAAGAGGGGTGAGGTGGTGCAGAGCGACACACTCACACACACACACATGCACACACGCACACACGCACACACGCACACACGCACATGCAAAGTTGAGACGTGGCCCACAACAGAAGTGGCCACAGAGACCAACAGTCTTTGTTTAGGATTAACAATTAAAATTCTCCAAAGGACCCTTAATGAGCTGGCTGGCTTCTAGCCCAAAATTCCCAGGGGGAGGAGAAAACACACCCCAGCACATTGAATGGATAATGACCAACCAGATCCTTACTGACAGTAGAAAGCACAGGCATACATGTAATCATAAATATGGACTTACAGTGCTAATGTTTTGTAGCATTTGGGATAAACATTGTTGGCAAATATTTAGCAATTCATAAAAAGGTGTAAGGAAAAACTAGAAATTGTTATTTGGAGGTAGGATTTGTTATTGGGACAATATGGGAATATCTGGTGCTCCTGTTTTGGTGTTTAAAGTGCACATTTATAACTCATACTGTACATAACACATACTGTACACAACTCACACTGTACAAAACACAATGTAGAGCAGTGCATAGTAATGTCAAACTCCCTGTAATACTTGCCCATTTGCAGCTTTTTGGATTTTAGTGGGATTTTCATGAAATATGAAAGACTTTTAGAAGTGTATCGTACTGTGGTGAGGTAAGTAGTATTGTCATTTGTATCATTCAGGGAACATTTCAGATGTGATTCGGCTTTAGCTTTATTTCTAACACTGTTTGCTCCTAGCAAGAGGCTTACCTCACCTCTGAAAATCTATTGATCGAGGTTTCCTTGCTACACCTAGCCGTTGAGGAGCACACCTCACCTGTGCTCGCTTAATGTAATCTCACTCTGATTGAACTCACCATTATCCCACCAATATTCAGCTGAGCATGTATTTTTTCTTCCTGCTCCTGATAGGCGTCTTATGGCTTGCCAGCACTAAAAGGAAACACCTGCTTTTGAAAGTTCACCTTACCTGTGTACTTACTGTGATATTTCGTTAAAGGCGGTGGCTGGGAAGTTTGACTTCATGCCTCTCGCCCTCTGCAGGGCGTGGTCTACAGATAGGTGGCAGTGTGACTCATGTGGTTTTTGTTTTTGAATGGACTCCACCTTCTTAGTTCCTTTCACTCTACCTCCCTGGGCAAATCTTGTGGATTTGTTGTGGTTACTTACCACTGTTTTTACCGTCGTGGCTGTTGGGGTGATAATTGACCAAGCACAACACAACTGTGAGTGTGGATAAGAGCTAGCTTTGATCTCACTGCTACTTTAAGACATGTGATCCTGATAGCCACTGTTGTAGATGGCACTTGTTCAAATTTTTTAGGATATTAAATTATATCCGATTAGACAGTTAATTTTTCCTGGCTCGGTGTGCGAGATAAGCTTTCTAAGGTTTCTGAATGAATAGAAGGTGATTTTCTTGGACTGTAGATTGGATCCTGTGCTTGGCTCTTTCCGTGGTGGGTGACTGCTACAGGGTGATTAATGTGTTCATTTCCTATTATTAAAGACCAGTACTGCAGGCTACAGATATGGGGCCCGTCATAAATCTTTGCCAAATGAACAGTCAAATAATCGCACATCGTAAATTAAATCTAGGCTCATTAATACTGACACCCAGACAAAGGGAGAGTATACACACGTCTGGTGTGTCGTGTGTCGTGTGTGTGTGTCTTGTGTGTGTGTCGTGCGTGTGTGTCGTGCGTGTGTCGTGTGTGTCTGTGTGTCTTGTGTGTGTGTCGTGCGTGTGTGTCGTGCATGTGTCGTGTCGTGTGTGTCTGTGTGTCTGTGTGTGTGTGTGTGTGTTTGTGTGCAAATTTCAATTATATCACATACAAACACAAACACACACACACACACAGACAGACACACACACACGCACGACACACACACAAGACACACACACGCACACACACACAGACACACACACACGCACGACACACACAAGACACACACACACACACACTCAGCCATCCTGGCGCACCACTCAAAACAATGACAGGCTAATGATAACAAGCTGACACTGAGGGTCTTAGTGTGTCTCTCCTCTCGATCAATACATCGATGTGGTCATCACACGGTGACCCAAAGAAATCCTAATATCTGAAGTAAATTAACTCTATATAAAAATATAATGACCTCTACAAAATAATATAATGAACTCTATATAATAATATAATGGCCTCTACGTAATAATATAATGACCTCTATATAATAATATAATGACCTCTACGTAATAATATCATGAACTCTAATATAATGACCTCTACGTAATAATATAATGAACTCTATATAATAATATAATGACCTCTACGTAATAATATAATGAACTCTATATAATAATACAATGACCTCTACGAAATAATATAATGAACTCTATATAATAATATAATGACCTCTACGTAATAATATAATGAACTCTATATAATAATATAATGACCTCTACGTAATAATATAATGACCTCTACGTAATAATATAATGACCTCTACGTAATAATATAATTACATCTACGTAATAATATAATGACCTCTACGTAATAATATAATGACCTCTATGTAATAATATAATGACCTCTATGTAATAATATAATAACATCTAACATAATAATATAATAACCTCTACGTATTAATATAATTACCTCTATATAATAATATAATGTCCTCTATGTAATAATATAATGACCTCTATGTAATAATATAATAACCTCTACGTAATAATATAATTACCTGTATATAATAATATAATGACCTCTACGTAATAATATAATGAACTCTTAAGTAATAATATAATGAACTCTACGTAATAATATAATGACCTCTACGTAATAATATAATGACCTCTATGTAATAATATAATGACCTCTATATAATAATATAATGACCTATATGTAATAATATAATGACCTATATGTAATAATATAATGACCTCTACGTAATAATATAATAACCTCTACGTAATAATATAATGACCTCTATCTAATAATATAATGACCTATATGTAATAATATAATAACATCTAACATAATAATATAATAACCTCTACGTAATAATATAATGACCTCTATATAATAATATAATGACCTCTATATAATAATATAATGACCTCTAATATAATGACCTCTACGTAATAATACAATGACCTCTATATAATAATATAATGACCTCTACGTAGTAATATAATGAACTCTATATAATCAAATAATGATCTCTATGTAATAATGTAATGCCCTCTATGTAATAATATAATGAACTCTGTATAATAATATAATGATCTCTACATAATAATATAATGACCTCTATATACTAATATAATGACCTCTAATATAATGACCTCTACGTAATAATATAATGATCTCTAATATAATGACCTCTATGTAATAATATAATGATCTCTAACATAATGACCTCTACGTAATAATATAATGAACTCTATATAATAATATAATGTCCTCTATGTAATCATTTTATGACCTATATATAATAATATAATGACCTCTATATAATAATATAATGTCCTCTATGTAATCATTTAATGACCTATATATAATAATATAATAACCTCTAACATACAATGACCTCTATATAATATTATAATGACCTCATTGTCCAAGGCCGTTGTGGAATGGATAAGGGGTGTATCTTACCTCTGGGCAGGTGCCTAGGAGCCTTACACTGCGCGCACACCAAGCAGGAGGAAACATAAACCCTGACGTCCTTAGCCAAAGTGGGCCACCAGTACTTCCCACTCAGACAGCGCACCGTCCGACCGATGCCTGGATGACCAGATGAGGGTGACGTGTGGGCCCAATAGATCAGCCGGTCACAGACGGAACGTACAGATACCCAGCTGGACACTGAGGGGGAGTGGGCTCTGCACGTAGCGCTTCGCTAAGTGCCCACGTCCAGCTCCCACACTACCGGTGCCACCAGGCAGGAGGCCGCGAGTATGGGTGTGGGAGCCATGGGCCGCTCCTCTGTGTCATACAGCCGAGACAGTGCGTCTGCCTTCACGTTCTGGGAACCTGGTCTGTAAGAAAGGGTGTAAACAAAACAGGTGAAAATGGACCACCTTGCCTGGTGAGGGTTCAGTCTCCTCGCTGCCCGGATGTACTCCAGATTGCGGTGGTCAGTCCAGATGAGAAAAGGGTGTTTAGCCCCCTCAAGCCAACGTCGCATGGCTGAAATGCAGACACTCTCCATCTCCACCCCTGAGGTGGAAATGCGGTACCCTAGGAAGGAGACGGACTGTTTAAAGAACAGGCATTTCTCAGCCTTGATGTACAGGTCATGCTCCAACAGTCAACCAAGCACCCTGCGCACCAGGGACACATGCTCGGCGCATGTAGCGGAGTATATCAGAATGTCATCAATATACACCACCACACCCTTCTCGTGCAGGTCCCTAAAAATCTTGTCTACAAAAGCCTGGAAGACTAGTGGAGACCCTGGTTGTGCTGGCGGAGGCGCTGGAGGAACTCCCTGTCTCTCCAAGCGGTCCATTGTCCAAGCGGTCCATTGTCTGGACTACGCGGTACATGGCGGTGCCGAGATGGTGAAGCATCGCCGCGTGCTCCTGGACACGCTCCTCGACCCCTATACCAGGGGCACCTGCTCCTGCTGACTCCATTGCTTGTGGGGAATTCTGTCATGCGGTGGGTGTAGCTGGTGTAGGTAGTCAGAGTTGGAGGTGGAGTCTCTCATTGTAAAAATATAATGGCCTCTAATATAATAATATCATGACCTCTATGTAATAATATAATGACCTCTGTGTAATAATATAATGACCTCATTGTAAAAATATCATGGCCTCTAATATAATAATATCATGACCTCTATGTAATAATATAATGACCTCTGTGTAATAATATAATCACCTCATTGTAAAAATATAATGACCTCTAATATAATAATATAATGACCTCTATGTAATAATATAATGACCTCTAATATAATAATATAATGACCTCTATGTAATAGTATGGCCAGTATAATCTCTGAGACACCACAATCCTACATCTCTTCATTCAGCCAGTAATACCTTTCTGAGACACCACAACCCCTCACCCCTTCATTGAGCCAGTAAAATCTCTCTGAGACACCACAACCCCTCATCCCTGTCTGGCTCCCATAGGCTGTTTCTGGCTCACACACACATTACACATACATAATCAAGATCCCCTCTCTCTCTCTCTCTCTCTCTCTCTCTCTCTCTCTCTCTCTCTCTCTCTCTCTCTCTCTCTCTCTCTCTCTCCTCTAGAGGTGGAGGTGGAGACTCCCATCACCTCTAGAGGTGGAGGTCGAGTCTCTCATCTCCTCTAGTGGTGGAGGTGGAGTCTCCCATCTAATACAGAGGTGGAGGTGGAGTCTCTCATCTTCTCCAGAGGTAATTTCGTAATTATTTTTAGGATCCCCATTAGCTAACGCCATAACGCTAGCTAATCTTCCTGTGGTCCAGGGTGGAGGTGGAAGAGGAGGTGGAGTCTCTCATCTCCTCTGGAGGTGGAGGAGGTGAAGACTCTCATCGCCTCTAGAGGTGTAGGTGGAGTCTCCCATCTCCAATAGCGGTGGAGGTGGAGGTGGAGTCTCCCATCTCCAATAGCGGTGGAGGTGGAGGTGGAGTCTCATCTCCTCTAGAGGTGGAGGTGGAGTCTCCCATCTAACCTAGAGGTGGAGGTGGAGTTTCTCATCTCCTCTAGAGGTGGAGGTGGAGTCTCTCATCTCCTCTAGAGGTGGAGGTGGAGTCTCCCATCTAATCTAGAGGTGGAGGTGGAGTCTCTCATCTCCTCTAGAGGTGGAGGTGGAGTCTCTCATCTAATCTAGAGGTGGAGGTGGAGTTTCTCATCTCCTCTAGAGGTGGAAGAGGAGGTGAAGTCTTCCATCTCCTCTAGAGGTGGAGTCTCCCATTTCCTGTAGAGGTGGAGGTGGAGTCTCACATCTCCTCTAGAGGTGAAGATGGAGTCCCTCATCTCCTCTAGAGGTGGAGGTGGAGTTGTAGTCTCTCATCTCCTCTAGAGGTGGAAGTGGGGTCTCTCATCTCCTCTAGAGGTGGAAGTGGAGCCTCTCATCAACTCTAGAGGTGGAGGTGGAGTCTCCCATCTTCTATAGAGGTGGAGGTTGATTCTCCCATCTAATCTAGAGGTGGAGGTGGAGGAGGAGGTGGAGTCTTCCATCTCCTCTAGAGTTGGAGGTGGAGTCTCTCATCTCCTCTAGAGGTTGAGGTGGAATTGCAGTCTCTCATCTCTTCTAGAGGTGTAGGTGGAGTCTACCATCTCCTATGGCGGTGGAGGTGGAGTCTCTCGTCTCCTCTAGAGGTGGAAGTGGAGTCTCTCGTCTTCTCTAGAAGTGGAAACTCTCATCTCCTCTAGCGGTAGAGGTGGTAGTCTCCCATCTCCTCTAGAGGTGGAGGTGTAGTCTCCCATCTCCTCTAGAGGTGGAGGTGGAGTCTCCAATGTCCTCTAGAGGTGGAGGTGGAGTCTCCCATCTCCTCTCGTGGTGAAGGTGGAGTCTCTCATCTCCTCCAGAGGTGGCAGTGGAGTCTCTAATCACCTCCTATAGCGGTGGAGGTGGAGTCTCTCGTCTCCTCTAGAGGTGGAAGTGGAGTCTCTCGTCTCCTCTACAAGTGGAGGTTGAGTCTCTCATCTCATTGAGATGTGGAGGTGGAGTCTCCAATCTCCTATAGAGGTGGAGGTGGAGTCTCTCATCTCCTCTAGAGGTGGAGTCTCTCATCTCCTCTAGAGGTGGAGTCTCCCATCTTCTCTCGTGGTGAAGGTGGAGTCTCTTATTTCCTCTAGAGGTGGCGGTGGAGTCTCTAATCTCCTGTAGAGGTGTTGGTGGAGTCTCCAATCTAATCTAGAGGTGGAGGTGGAGGTGGAGTTTCTCATCTCCTCTAGAGGGGGAGTCTGTTTCCCCAGTCTCTCTGAGGAGGTGTGGAGTCTCATCTCCTCTAGAGGTGGTGGTGGAGTCTCCCATCTAATCTAGAGGTGGAGGTGGAGTTTCTCATCTCCTCTAGAGGTGGAGGTGGAGTCTCTCATCTCCTCTAGAGGTGGAGGTGGAGTCTCCCATCTAATCTAGAGGTGGAGGTGGAGTCTCTCATCTCCTCTAGAGGTGGAGGTGGAGTCTCTCATCTAATCTAGAGGTGGAGGTGGAGTTTCTCATCTCCTCTAGAGGTGGAGTCTCCCATTTCCTGTAGAGGTGGAGGTGGAGTCTCACATCTCCTCTAGAGGTGAAGATGGAGTCCCTCATCTCCTCTAGAGGTGGAGGTGGAGTTGGAGTCTCTCATCTCCTCTAGAGGTGGAAGTGGGGTCTCTCATCTCCTCTAGAGGTGGAAGTGGAGTCTCTCATCAACTCTAGAGGTGGAGGTGGAGTCTCCCATCTTCTATAGAGGTGGAGGTGGATTCTCCCATCTCCTCTGGCGGTGGAGATGGAGTCTCCCTTCTCCTCTAGAGGTGGAGGTGGAGTTGCAGTCTCTCATCTCCTCTAGAGGTGGAAGTGGGGTCTCTCATCTCCTCTAGAGGTGGAAGTGGAGGTGGAGTCTCTCATCTCCTCTAGAGGTGGAGGTGGAGTCTCCCATCTCCTATAGAGGTTGAGTTGGAGTCTCCCATCTCCCCAAGAGCCGGAGGTGGAGTCTCCCATCTACTCTAGAGGTGGAGGTGGAGTCTCCCATCTCCTCTAGAGGTGGAGTCTCTCATCTCCTCTAGAGGTGGAGGTAGAGTCTCCCATCTCCTCTAGAGGTGGAGTTGGAGTCTCTCATCTCCTGTAGAGGTGGAGGTGGAGTCTCCCATCTCCTCTAGAGGTGGAGTCTCTCATCTCCTGTAGAGGTGGAGTTGGAGTCTCCCATCTTCTCTAGAGGTGGAGGTGGAGTCTCTCGTCTCCTCTAGAGAAGGAGGTGGAGTCTCCCATCTACTAAAGAGGTGGAGGTGGAGTCTCCCATCTGCTAAAGAGGTGGAGGTGGAGTCTCCCATCTCCTCTAGAGGTGGAGTCTCTCATCTCCTCCAGAGGTGGCAGTGGAGTCTCTAATCACCTCCTCTAGAGATGGAGGTGTAGTCTCCCATCTCCTCTAGAGGTGGAGGTGGAGATGTAGTCTCCCATCTCTTCTAGCGGTGGAGGTGGAGTCTCCCATCTCCTCTAGAGGTGGAGGTGGAGTCTCCCATCTCCTCTCGTGGTGAAGGTGGAGTCTCTCGTCTCCTCTAGAGGTGGAAGTGGAGTCTCTCGTCTCCTCTAGAGGTGGAAGTGGAGTCTCTCGTCTCCTCTACAAGTGGAGGTTGAGTCTCTCATCTCATTTCATCCAGACGTGGAGGCGGAGTCTCCAATCTCCTATAGAGGTGGAGGTGGAGTCTCTCATCTCCTCTAGAGGTGGAGGTGGAGTCTCTCATCTCCTCTAGAGGTGGAGTCTCCAATCTCCTCTAGAGGTGGAGGTAGAGTCTCAAATCTACTCTAGCAGTAGAGGTGGTCTCCCATCTACTCTAGAGGTGTAGGTGTAGTCTCCCATCTCCTCTAGAGGTGGAGGTGGAGTCTCCCATCTCTTCTAGAGGTGGAGGTGGAGGTATTGTCTCCCTTCTCCTCTAGAGGTGGAGGTGGAGTTGCAGTCTCTTATCTCCTCTAGAGGTGGAAGTGGGGTCTCTCATCTCCTCTAGAGGTGGAAGTGGAGTCTCTCATCAACTCTAGAGGTGGAGAAGGAGTCTCCCATCTTCTTTATAGGTGGAGGTTGATTCTCCCATCTAATCTAGAGGTGGAGGTGGAGTCTCTCTTCTCCTTTAGATGTGGAGTCTCCCATCTCCTCTAGAGGTGGAGGTGTAGTCTCCCATCTCCTCTAGAGTTGGAGGTGGAGATGTAGTCTTCCATCACCTCTAGAGGTGGATGTGGAGTCTCCCATCTCCTCTAGAGGTGGAGTCTCTCATCTCCTCTCGTGGTGAAGGTGGAGTCTCTCGTCTCCTGTAGAGGTGTTGGTGGAGTCTCCATTCTAATCTAGAGGTGGAAGTGGAGTTTCTCATCTCCTCTAGAGGTGGATGAGGAGGTGAAGTCTCCCATCTCCTCTAAATGGAGAGGTGGAGGTGGAGTCTCCCATCTCCTCTAGATGTGGAGGTTGAGTCTCTCAACTGCACTAGAGGTGGTGGATAGTGAGTCTCTCATCTCCTCTAGGGTTCGAGGTGGAGTTTCCCATCTCCTCTAGAGGTGTAGGTGGAGTTTCCCATCTTCTCTAGAGGTGGAGTTGGAGTCTCCCATCTCCTCTAGAGGTGGATGAGGAGGTGGAGTCTCCCATCTCCTCTAGATGTGGAGGTGGAAGTGGAGTCTCCCATCTCCTCTAGAGGTTGAGTCTCTCATCTGCACTAGAGGTTGATGATGAGTCTCTCTTCTCCTCTAGAGGTGGAGGTGGAGACTCCCATCTCCTCTAGAGTTGGAGGTGGAGTCTCCCATCTCCTCTAGAGGTGGAGTTGGAGTCTCCCATCTCCCCTAGAGCTGGAGGTGGAGTCTCCCATCTCCTCTAGAGGTGGAGTCTCTCATCTCCTCTAGAGGTGGAGTCTCCCATCTCCTCTGGCGGTGGAGATGGAGTCTCCCATCTCTTCTAGAGGTAGAGGTGGAGTCAAGACTTCAGCGAGTCTTCCATCTCCTCTAGAGGTGGAGGTGGAGGTGTTGTCTCCTATCTCCTCTAGAGGTGGAGGTGGAGTCTTTCATCTACTCTAGAGCTGGAGGTGGAGTCTCCCATCTCCTCTAGAGGTGGAGGGGGAGTCTCCCATCTCCTCTAGAGGTGAAGGTGGAGTCTCTCATCTCCTCTAGAGGTGGAGGTAGAGTTGCAGTCTCTCATCTCTGCCTGGTTATTCTTTAAAAGTGCCTTCCTCCCCATCTTAAATGTGAAATGTAGAACCAGGAACAGATATAGCCATTAGTTCTGTCCAGACCTGACTGCCCTTGACTAGCACAAAAACATCCTGTGGCGTTCTGCATTAGCATCGAACAACAGCCAGTGATATGCAACTTTTCAGGGGAAGTTGGGAACCAATATACACAGGCAGTCAGGAAAGCCAAGAGCTAGCTTTTTCAAGCAGAAATTTGCTTCCTGTCACACAAACTCAAAAAAGTTCTGGGACACTGTAAAGTCCATGGAGAATAAGAGCACCTCCTCCCAGCTGCCCACTGAGGATAGGAAACTCTGTCACCATCGTTAAATCCACTATAATTGAGAATTTCAATAAGCATTTTTCTACGGCTGGCCATGCTTTCCACCTGGCTAACCGTACCCTGGTCAACAGCCCTACCCCCACAGCAACTCGCCTTAAACCTCCCCATTTCTCCTTCTCCCACATCCAGTTAGCTGATGTTCTGAAAGAGCTGCAAAATCTGGACCCCCTACAAAATCAACCGGGCTAGACTGGACCCTTTCTTTCTAGAATTTATCTGCCGAAATTGTAGCAACCCCTATTACTAGCCTGTTCAACCTCTCTTTAGTGTTGTCAGATTCCCAAGACTGGGGGAAAGCAGCTGCGGTCATCCCCCTCTTCAAGGGGAGGCCTCTTGACCCAAACTTCTACAGACCTATATTTATCCTACCCTGCCTTTCGAAGGTCTTTGAAAGCCAAGTTAACAAACAGATTACTGACCATTTTGAATCCCACCGTACATTCTCCGCTATGCAATCTGGTTTCAGAGCTGGTCATGGGTGCACCTCAGCCACGCTCAAGGTCCTAAGCGATATCATAACACTTCATCGATAAGAGACATTACTGTGCAGCCATATTCATTGACCTGGCCTTATAAGGCTTTCGACTCTGTCAATCACCACATCCTTATCGGCAGACTCAACAGCCTTGGTTTCTCAAATGATTGCCTCGCATGTTTCACCAACTACTTCTCCGATAGAGTTCAGTGTGTCAAGTCAGAGGGCCTGTTGTCCAGCCCTCTGGCAGTCTCTATGGGGGTGCCACAGGGTTAAATTCTTGGGCCGACTCTCTTCTCTGTATATATCAATGATGTCGCTCTTGCTGGTGATTCTTTGTTCCACCTCAATGCAGACGACACCATTCTGTATACATCTGGCCCTTCTTTGGACACTGTGTTAACAAACATCCAAACGAGATTCAACGCCATACAACACTCCTTCCGTGGCCTCCAACTGCTCTTAAATGCTATTAAAACGAAATGCATGCTTTTCAAACAATCTCTGCCCGCACCTGCCCACCCGACTAGCATTACTACTCTGGACGGTTCCGACTTAGAATATGTGGACAACTATAAATACCTAGGTGTCATTAAGCATCTCCAATCCAAAGTTAAATCTAGAATCGGCTTCCTATTTCGCAACAAAGCCTCCTTCACTCATGCTGCCAAACATACCCTCGTAAAACTGACTATCCTACCGATCCTTGACATCAGCGAAATAGCCTCCAACACTCTACTCAGCAAATCGGATGCAGTCTATCACAGTGCCATCCGTTTTGTCACCAAAGTCCCATATACTACCCACCACTGCGACCTGTATGCTCTCATTGGCTGGTCGTCGCTACGTATTTGTTGCCAAACCCACTGGCTCCAGGTCGTCTAGAAGTCTTTGCTAGGTAAAGCTCCACCTTATCTCAGCTCACTGGTCACCATAGCAACACCCACCGTGCTTACAGCGCTCCAGCAAGTATATTTCACTGGTCATCCCCAAACCAAACACCTGCTTTGGCCGCCTTTCCTTCCAGTTCTCTGCTGCCAATGACTGGAACGAATTGCAAAAATCACTGAAGTTGGAGATTTATATCTCCCTCACTAACTTTAAGCGTCATCTGTCAGAGTAGCTTACTGATCGCTGCAGCTGTACACAGCCCATCTGTAAATAGCCCATCCAACTACCTCATCCCCATATTTGTTTTTGTTTTTCTGCTCTTTTGCACCCCAGTATTTTTACTTGCACATCCTCATCTGCACATATATCCCTCCTGTGTAAATTGCTAAATTGTAATTTACTTCTCCACTATAGGCCTATTTATTATATATATTACTTCATTTGCACACGTTGTATACAGATTTTGTATTGTGTTATTGACGATTGTGTATCCCATGTGTAACTCTGTGTTGTTTTTGTCGCACTGCTTTGATTTATCTATGCAAGGTTGCAGTTGTAAATGAGAACTTGTTCTCAACTGGCCTACCTGGTTAAATAAAGGTAAAATAAATAAACAATTTATAAAAAATCATTTTAAAAGGCACTGTATAATAGGTATGGTCCGGATTTCTGGTTAGTGAGAACTCTACCTTCACTCCGAGCTCACTCACCTATGTGTCTCATATACACATGCAGACACTGTAAAAGATATGCACTGCGTGGAATGATGTGTTGTAACAGACTGAAGCAACGCAATAGGTTATATTTTCAGTCCCTCAGAGTGCTCATTGATAATAAGATGATGTGTTAACCCCTTAGTTGGCTGGACTTATTGGTGGGTTGTATTATAGGAGAACCCATGCTGACCGTTCACAGTCTGTTTGGTGATTTATAAGCAACTCTTTGCCTTTGATAGCATATTATTAAATGTACAAAAAATCTGTTGTAAAGTTAGGCTACTAATATTTGTGTATCAATCCATATAAATTAATATTAAAGAAACACAAAACAAACAATGTGGTTTTATTCTTTCCAGTCTTCATACGTGACTACTTTATATGTTCAGAATGCTTTAACAAGGAGGTCGTTAACGCATCCAAATATACACACAGCAGCATCTCTCCTCTCCACACACCTCCATACACACATCCACAGCTCCACACACAGCTCCACACACAGCTCCACACACATCTACACAGCTCCCCACACAGCTCCACACACTGCTCCATACACAGCCCCACAGTTCCACACAAACCTCCAGACACAGCCCCACAGCTTCACACACAGCTCCACACACAGCTCCAGACACAGCTCCACACACAGCTCCAGACACAGCCCCACAGCTTCACACACAGCTCCACACACAGCTCCACACACTGCTCCATACACAGCCCCACAGTTCCACACAAACCTCCAGACACAGCTCCACAGCTCCACACACAGCTCCAGACACAGCTCCACACACAGCCCCACAGCCCCACACACAGCTCCACACACAGCCCCACAGCTCCACACACAGCTCCACACAGAGCTTCACAGCTCCACACACAGCTCCACAGCTCCACACACAGTTCCACACACATTTCCACACACAGCTCCACACACAGTTCCACACACATTTCCACACACAGCTCCACACACAGTTCCACACACAGCTCCACACACAGCTCCACACACAGTTCCACACAGCTCCACAGTTCCACACACAGCTCCACACACAGCTCCACACACAGTTACACAGCTCCACACACAGTTCCACACACATTTCCACACACAGATCCACACACAGCTCCACACACAGCTCCACACACAGCTCCACACACAGTTCCACAGCTCCACACACAGTCCCACACACATTTCCACACACAGCTCCACACACAGCTCCACACAGAGCTTCACAGCTCCACACAGAGCTTCACAGCTCCACACACAGCTCCACAGCTCCACACACAGCTCCACACACAGCACCACACACAGTTCCACACACATTTCCACACACAGCTCCACACACAGCTCCACACACAGTTCCACACACAGCTCCACACACAGCTCCACACACAGCTCCACACAGCTCCACACACAGCTCCACACACAGCTCCACACACAGCTCCACACACAGTTCCACAGCTCCACACACAGTCCCACACACATTTCCACACACAGCTCCACACACAGTTCCACACACAGCTCCACACACAGCTCCACACACAGTTCCACAGCTCCACACACAGTCCCACACACATTTCCACACACAGCTCCACACACAGCTCCACACACAGCTCCACACAGAGCTTCACAGCTCCACACACAGCTCCACAGCTCCACACACAGCTCCACACACAGTTCCACAGCTCCACAGCTCCACACACAGCTCCACACACAGTTCCACAGCTCCACACACAGTCCCACACACTGCTCCATACACAGCCCCACACAGCTCCACACAGCTCCACACACAGCTCCACACACAGCTCCACAGCTCCACACACAGCTCACACACAGCTCCACACACAGCTCCACACAGCTCCACACACAGCTCCACACAGCTCCACACAGCCCACACACAGCTCCACACACAGCTCCACACACAGCTCCACACACAGCTCCACACAGCTCCACACACAGTTCCACACACATTTCCACACACAGCTCCACACACAGCTCCACACACAGCTCCACACACAGCTCCACACACAGCTCCACACACAGCTCCACACACAGCTCCACACACAGCTCCACACACAGCTCCACACAGCTCCACTCACACACAGCTCCACACACAGCTCCACACACAGCTCCACACACAGCTCCACACACAGCTCCACACAGCTCCACACACAGCTCCACACACAGCTCCACACACAGCTCCACACATTTCCACACAGCTCCACACACAGTTCCACACACATTTCCACACACAGTTCCACACACAGCTCCACACACAGCTCCACACACAGCTCCACACACAGCTCCACACAGCTCCACACACAGCTCACAGCTCCACACACAGCTCCACACACAGCTCCACACACAGCTCCACACACAGCTCCACACACACACAGCTCCACACACAGCTCCACACAGCTCCACACACAGCTCCACACACAGCTCCACACACAGCTCCACAGCTCCACACACAGCTCCACACACAGCTCCACAGCTCCACACACAGCTCCACACACAGTTCCACACACATTTCCACACACAGCTCCACACACAGTTCCACACACATTTCCACACACAGCTCCACACACAGTTCCACACACATTTCCACACACAGCTCCACACACAGTTCCACACACAGCTCCACACACAGCTCCACACACAGTTCCACACACAGCTCCACACACAGCTCCACAGCTCCACACACAGCTCCACACACAGATCCACACACAGCTCCACACACAGCTCCACACACAGCTCCACACAGCTCCACACACAGTTCACACACAGCTCCACACACAGCTCCACACACAGTTCCACAGCTCACACACACAGACACACATTTCCCACACACAGCTCCACACACAGCTCCACACACAGCTCCACACAGCTCCACACACACACAGCTCCACACACAGCTCCACAGCTCCACACACAGCTCCACACACACACAGTCACAGCTCACAGCTCCACACACAGCTCCACACAGCTCCACACACAGCTCCACACACAGTTCCACACACAGCTCCACACACAGCTCCACACACAGTTCACACAGCTCCACACACAGCTCCACACACAGCTCCACACACAGCTCCACATCACACAGCTCCACATCACACAGCTCCACATCACACAGCTCCACATCACACAGCTCCACACACACAGCTCCACACACAGCTCCACACACATTTCCACACACAGCTCCACACACAGCTCCACACAGCTCCACACACACACACAGCTCCACACACAGCTCCACAGCTACACAGCTCCACACACAGCTCCACACACAGCTCCACACACAGCTCCACACACAGCTCCACACACAGCTCCACACACAGTTCCACACACAGTTCCACACACAGCTCCACACACACACAGCTCCACACACAGCTCCACACACAGTTCCACACACAGCTCCACACACAGCTCTACACACAGCTCCACACACAGTTCCACAGCTCCACACACAGTCCCACACACATTTCCACACACAGCTCCACACACAGCTTCACAGCTCCACACACAGCTCCACACACAGTTCCACACACAGCTCCACACAGTCCCACACACAGCTCCACACACAGCTCCACACACAGCTCCACACACAGCTCCACACACAGCTCCACACACTCCACACAGCTCCACACACAGTTCCACACACAGCTCCACACACAGTTCCACACACATTTCACACACAGCTCCACACAGTTCCACACACAGCTCCACACACAGCTCCACACACAGCTCCACACAGCTCCACACACAGCTCCACACACAGCTCCACACACAGCTCCACACACAGCTCCACACACAGCTCCACACACAGCTCCACACACAGTTCCACAGCTCCACACACAGTCCCACACACATTTCCACACACAGCTCCACACACAGCTCCACACACAGCTCCACACACAGCTCCACACAGAGCTTCATAGCTCCACACACAGCTCCACAGCTCCACAGCTCCACACACAGCTCCACACAGTTCCACACACAGCTCCACACACAGCTCCACACACAGTTCCACACAAAGTTCCACACACAGCTCCACACACAGCTCTACACACAGCTCCACACACAGTTCCACAGCTCCACACATAGTCCCACACACATTTCCACACACAGCTCCACACACAGTTCCACACACAGTTCCACATACAGCACCACACACAGTTCCACACACAGCTCCACACACAGCTCCACACACAGCTCTACACACAGCTCCACACACAGTTCCACAGCTCCACACATAGTCCCACACACATTTCCACACACAGCTCCACACACAGTTCCACACACATTTCCACACACAGCTCCACACACAGTTCCACACACAGTTCCACACACAGCTCCACACACAGTTCCACACACAGCTCCACACACAGTTCCACACACATTTCCACACACAGCTCCACACACACTCCACTAACAGCTCCTCTCAGCCAGACTCTGAGACCTGTCACATGCATACTGTTTACCATTCATCACCCACCCTCTCTCCATCTCTCGCTATCTCCCTACACAGACCACTGCTTACCAATCCACTACCCTGCCTCACACACATACACACAGACTTGCATGCAAGCATACACACACATACACATGCATGTCAGCAAAAACACACGCTTGCACTTCCTTGTCCAGTCCTGACATTGCTAATGATTCTCACTGGGGCACAGGATAACGTGTGACATAGGCAGGCAGACCAGAGCTGGGGGTTGGGGGTGGAAGTGGGGAAGATGGGGAGAGGCGCGGGATGAGGGGTTCAGGGATGGTGGTGGGTCGTGGTCCTGCTTTCTGCATGGTGGAAGGTTGGAGGATGCTCAGATGCGGGGAAGATGGTAATGTATTACATTTAAGACAGGCATGACACCCTGAATCAGCCTGTGTTCAGATCACTGGCTGGGCGAGAGAGTGGGAGGGGGAGGTGGGGAGGTCAACACAAAGGAGGAGAAATGGGGAGCAGAGGAAATGGAGGAAAGTAGTAGGAAATAACGTGGTGCAATGGGAGAATTTAGCCCCAGGCATGGTGAATGTTTTGCTTATTTCTGTATAGTTAGGGTAATTATAATTCAAATGTATGCCTTTGATAATTCACCAGCATAGAATATCAAAGGTCAGTGTGTAAGATTTTTTTAACACAGAAAACATTATTAACTAAATGCATTTTTGGGCGAAAAGAAATTACCACCTGATTACAGCTATTTATTGTTCTTCCTCATTGTGTTTGTAATGATGAAGATACAAGTTAGTCGTTTTTTTCCCATTTTATTTAAGTATATATGAGCTTATCTTAAAGTAGCTTGTCAATTTCAATCAAAGTTAAGGTAACATTTGGCATTATTAATTATATAAAGAAAATGTTTCGCTTGGTAGTCTGTATTTGTTAAATTTTTCAATAAGGTTATGGCTAATATTAATTACACATAACATGTTGTTATAGACCTATATAAAAATTTAAAAAATTACAATTTAAAAAAAATACATTGTTTAATTAAACCACAAAGGTCGGGAGGCTAATTTCCTCAAGCCGCTAAATAGCAATGGAATTCGGTAACTTCGTAACCATTTCAGATCCAATTTGTTTCATAAGGTGTCATCTTCAGAAGTTAGGGCAGGTTTATCAGTGATGTCACTCCTATTATTCTCTAACGTCACAGAGAAATTGGAGTAGCCTACAGAAGAGTCAGATCGTCTGTCATACTAGGCCTTGAGTTGGTAGCCATAGGACTAACCTACAGAACTTCAGACAGCTATGAGCACTCAGGCTTACATTTTTAAAGTTGAGGGTCTGATATCATATGTCAGTGAAGTGAGGTAATCTTCTTGTTGACCCGAACCAATTGTTTTGGATGGCTAGGTAGGCTATACTTACCCGAACAGGAGTGCTGAGAGGGGACAGATTTACCAAGATCCGACGTTTGATTTTTGTATTCCGCATATGAACCGTTTAAACAAACATTCTAAGAAATATGGTCATTGCCAAGCTGCTATTGTTTTACACATTGAAATCGAACATATTCCTGTCTCCATAAACTTCAGGGGAGGAACAAAATGCGTTAGGCCATATTAAGTAATTATGTCGAGTTTGGTTTACTCCAATGGACTTTATGTACATGTAATTTCTTTAATTTCATTGGAATAAAAATATAGGTCTGTTCTTTATTGCAATCTAATAATGAAGCGAATATTTATATTTTGTTATTTGGGTTTGTATAAACTGTTTATGCATGCAATATTTTTATTCTAAAGTAAATGATTGACTAACACAAAACGCACATTTAATTTACAGTAATTTTAAACCTATTTACAATATCAACATCTATTATCATTACTTTTCCTGTTCTTCAAAAACGTTATTTCCTCCCTACAGTCAAGTAAAAAAAAAGTATTATAAGATATGCCTATTATTAGCCATATAAAATGAACTATCTTCCTATTATGTAAATAATAGTTTATAATAATGTATAAATGCATTTCATAACTGCCCATAACTGCCCATGTCCAAATAATTTTTACTTGGACTACACCTACCTTCAAATCAGAATGTTTCATAATGTATTTCAAACATTTGTCACAACAATATGATAAGGCTATCTATCTGTATATGTCCAGTATCTCTCTGTAAACCACATACATTCCTTGATGCGCATGTTGTTGGTCCAGAAGGCAGAAGGTATTTTCTGCTACCCTATTCAATTTTTTTGTCTTCTATATAAACCAAAATATGTTATGCCCTTGCTTCACATGGAACCCCTAAAGGTTCTATATATAGAGCCCCAATTAACCTTTTTTCTAACAGTATATGGTGTCCATTTCAAGGAAGGAAACGCCGAGAGACTGGGATAATTCGAGCCAACACGCCTACAGCATTCCCACATTCTCAGACACAATACGCTGACCACTGTATACAGTGTCTGTTCGTGTAAACTATGTTAACTGCATCGTTATACAAACCAGGCGCTCGACCAGCAGGCCTACATCAAGGCACCCCGATCTGTCATAAAGACCAAAATATGTGGCCAAAATATTTTAAATATAGGCTAAATGTATGCCATATCAAAAATATGACTGAGTGACCAATGTCAAGGCTGCTTAGTGAGTGCTATTAGCGCAGGAATTAAACTCAGGTTTTGTGCCTATCCATAGCCTGTGCTATGCATGATGTACGCCTATGATTTACCTGGATTACCACAGAAATGGGAAAATAATTGTCATTTTTACCATACTCCAACCCCTTAGGGTTATCATTCTCATCTCTTCTCAAGACTGCACTTTTCCCATCTGAAGGCTTTTGCGCCAGGCACCTTGCCTTAAAAGCATCAGACAGTTGGGAAAGTTAGGTCCTTTAAACAAATAAATGCAGTTTTCTTGACGGTAACGTTCAAGGGGAATAGTTAATGTGTTGAATTGCCATCTACCAAATTCCTTTCTTGGTGACTGTTATTTTGCGTCACCCTCTGCCTTATCCAATGCAAACAACATTCGCTGGCGTGTCACAGGTATTGCTCCAATCCCCCTTTATTTAGAAGTATGGGACTGGTTGCACCCTCCCTCTTTCCGGGTTCCGTCATCACCTTCTCCCGCTGATCAGTGGAGCCAGTCTATCCTATAAGCGCGCTCACAGCCAACCTGCTAACATTCGCTGACACCCTCACATTTCAGAGCCGGAGGAAATGGCCACGAGGACCGACGCATCGATATAGTCTTTCTTATTAGATTTCATTCAAACGCGGTGCGTTGAAGGAATAGATTGGCTTCTGGAACTAATATTCTCTGTACACCGTATTTACATTACCTTGACAACCGGTCTCAGTGATTGACAGCAGGACCGATACATGCGCGTTGTTGATGCGCTTAAAAACTTTTAACCCAAGGTTCTTGTTGGTTTTATCCGTTATGGTGATTTTTCCATTTAGACTATTGCAATATTTTTTTTCTTGTTGAAAAATACACATCTTCACCTTGCTGCGGGTTTCTTCTTTATTGCCACTGCGGATTACAATTCTCAACTGGATGTAAAAGGCATCAACTTGATACATCACCTTCTCTGCGGACTCACAGTACCTGACCACCTTCTCTGCGGACTCACAGTACCTGACCACCTTCTCTGCGGACTCACAGTACCTGACCACCTTCTCTGCGGACTCACAGTACCTGACCACCTTCTCTGCGGACTCACAGTACCTGACAACCTTCTCTGCGGACTCACAGTACCTGACCACCTTCTCTGCGGACTGACACATTCCCTGTTTCTTACCTCTTTATCTCCAAGACAAGCGCATGTCGATGGCGCAAAGGGTAGGCCTTAGTGCACTTGCAATGTATAATTTCTTAGTTGACTTTAAACTTCTGCCTCATATTGATCGAACTGAATTTACCCATAAGTAATCTGGACAGACTGAGAACATCTCAACTCTCCACATACAAGTAGCCTACAACTTGAGATTTTCTCAGCAGTCTGCACCATGCATTAGACAAGTTGTTCTGTTTTCCATCCATGGGAAATTTGATTAAATTAATGTTCACTGTCATTCTCATGAGTAAAGGCTTGTGTTTGGGGGGATGTCTGTAGCCTACGATAAATCCGTGATAGAAGCATACCAACAGACAGTCCACGAGTTTCTCACATGTAACTCTGTCTTTCTCCATCCAGTACGATGAACTGTCCCACTATGGTGTTGGGATGGACGGAGTTGGACTCCCGGCGTCCATGTATGGAGACCCGCATGCTCCCCGGCCGCTTCCGCAAGTCCACCACCTGAACCACGGTCCGACTGCACATCCAACCCAGCACTATGGATCCCACGCACCCCACAACATCATGCCCAGCATGGGCAGCGTGGTCAACGACGCACTAAAAAGAGACAAAGATCAAATCTATGGGTGCGCATCAGAAATATTCCACGTTTCTGTCTGCTATGTTTAATTACTGTTGTTAGACCTATACTCATAACATTTAGAAGTGAATAGGGTATTTATTGACATTTAGAGAAATTAGAACCAAATCATAACTTGACATAGGCTACGTGCGTAAATCGAGTTTATGTCAATGGCACATTTTGCGCAAATAATGTGTTTTACGGGTGTGCACGCATTTCAAGATTGTGGCCCTTATTCTGAGTGAAGACACTTCACATGTATCAGCTATGCTAGGCTATAAACAAATACAAGACACGGATCATGAAACCTTAACTAAAATACAGACCACTTAAACAAAACGTTTATTTAACATTCCTGGTCTAATTGACGTTGAAGTTTTGTCTGCATCATGTTGCAGTCACCCGTTGTTCCCTCTGCTCGCCCTGGTGTTTGAGAAGTGTGAGTTGGCGACCTGCACGCCAAGGGAGCCTGGAGTAGCGGGCGGCGATGTCTGCTCTTCAGACTCCTTCAACGAAGACATCGCTGTATTTGCAAAGCAGGTACTTGTGGTTTATGATGCCCTTTTTATGACCTAAAATATAGATAACGATAGGAATAGGGTTTTGTATAGCCTGCTTCAGCCATTATCTGTGCTTTTAAACGTTCATCACATTTTCCTTTATTTATGTTTGATAATTGATGGACGGATGGAGTGTTTGATTGATTGCTTGCCTGTTTGATTGATCGATTGATGGACTGTCTGATTGATTGCGGTATGCAGACAATAGTCTAATATGATGCTTTCTCTATAGATACGTGCAGAAAAACCGTTATTTTCATCGAATCAAGAGGTGGACAATTTGGTAAGCCAATTAACTTACATGTCTACTTTTTACGCATGAATTGCGCAGCTGGATAAATAATGTCATATGGGCTTGTTTGAGTTAACTTTGTTTAAATACAACACGAAAATTCTGAACGTTCCATTGAAGGAGCAACAGGAAACACAGACGAGTCGTAGTCAAAGGCTTATTTTGCTCCTCTGCAGCGGAAAGCCACGGAGGTCCTTGCCTTGGGCATCCCCAAAGCAGGGACTGTCTAGGAACCATTGCTCTGCTAAAGCATGTATTTGATTAAGAAAATACATTGTTTTAAGTCACGTAACATACTGTAACATATGGCTACTTTACTGTATAGGCCTGCAGTGTGCATTCATTAATGTATGGTGTTAATACACAGGCCTAGTTACTTTTCATCAATGTATGGTGTTATTACATAGGCCTAGTTATTATTCATTCATGTATGGTGTTATTACACAGGCCTAGTTACTATTCATTAATGTATGGTGTTATTACATAGGCCTAGTTACTATTCATTAATGTATGGTGTTATTACATAGGCCTAGTTACTATTCATTAATGTATGGTGTTATTACATAGGCCTAGTTACTATTCATTAATGTATGGTGTTATTACATAGGCCTAGTTACTATTCATTAATGTATGGTGTTATTACATAGGCCTAGTTACTATTCATTTGAGGCAAACATGTCAGCATGATTAAACCCTACATTTTAGATGTTCTTTTTTTCCAGATGATCCAAGCTATTCAAGTATTACGATTTCATCTTTTAGAATTAGAGAAGGTAAAATATGTTTTATTGTAAACCTATTTTTAATGCTTTATTCTTTGCTTTTTTGTTATTATATTTTTTCATAGCAACGTTATACAATCACTCATAACAGCATAGTTTTAACTTCTTGAAGTGTAATATTTTACTCTAACACACATAGGCCTACACATGGCCTAGGCTGTTTCACCGAGGTCTTGTAAGGGTGCTGCTAACATGAATTTTCATTGAATAGGTGCATGAGCTCTGCGACAACTTCTGCCATCGGTACATCAGTTGTTTGAAAGGCAAAATGCCAATTGACTTGGTCATAGACGATCGAGATGGCTGCAAATCCGACTTAGATGACCTGACGGGATCTTCCACAAATCTAGCAGATCACGTGAGTGTCTAGGCTTCGAAATTACATATTGGGGATAATGTATGTTTAGGATGTACAAAACTATAATTTCAAGATCATGGGCAATTTAGCATAATTGTGAGGTTAGTTTAATATATAACACATTTAATCGACAGTTTTTAAAATAAACGGTCTCACATTGAATTTATTGGTTACTATTAAACAATTATTGTATTAATAACCTATCAACAAAAAATGATTCAATGCACCTACATGTCTGCAAAAAAAGAGTGCTAAGGGTGATGTCTACTGAGGGAAGTTCCGTAGAACTCTCATGTCTTCTTGAAAAGAGGAGGAATGAGAGAGAGAATTGTTCCCCTTTTTCAGCTCTATTGTATAAATCATCTATTTTATGTTTATCAGAGAGGGAGAGAGACAATGACAACTAGATGACAATGTGTGCTTATTAGGAATCACATTCTATATTATTTTATATTCTTTCTTTAATTGAATGTTTGATGTTTTTAATTTGAGCTAATGAGGATGATGAGGATGTTGATGATGGTGATGATGGTGATGATGATTATGATGATGATGGGTATGGTGGTGGTGATGATGATGGTGATGATTATGATGGTGGTGATGATGAAGATGAGGATGATGATGAGGATGATGATGAGGATGGTGGTGATGAGGATGAGGATGAAGATGATTATGATGATGATGAGGATGGTGGGGATGAGGATGATGACGAAGATGATGATGGTGGTGATGATGAGGATGGTGGTGGTGGTGATGAGGATGATGATAATGATGATGAGGATGGTGGTGGTGATGAGGATGATGGTGATGAGGAAGATGACGAAGATGAGGATGATGGTGGTGATGATGATGGGGTCTGCATGATGAAGAGTACAGCTGGATGTGTCCTGTTGGGTCTCTCCCCTCTCCCTCCCCTCTTAGAGGGCTCTGAGGACTAGTGTTTGATTTTACACTTGAATGCTACACCAATTGGATTACTATTGTCAGTAAAGAGGAGGGTCTTTGTCGATCCATGGTCATATAGGGTGCCCCCTACACGGGCTCTTTCTCCTCCCACATGTCAATTCTGATATCATGGTTCCTTAATAACCCTACGGTACTGGAGCAATGGCATGAACTTTGTGTTTGGGAGATTCCTCATATTTGATTGCTGTTCTGTGTACTAAGTAGGTTTATCCGAAATAAACCTCTTATGACTACCAGAAAAAAATGGTGTCTACATCTAATTCCATTGTATTCACATTGTTAGATGATGTTGCATTTTCTTAATTCAGTGGTTGTAGACACAAACACACTTTGTATGTATGTGCGTGTTGTGAACATTGTTCAAGGTTCACTTATCTGACAGGACATTCTGCTGCTGGCTGTCCTGTGATCCAGTTCACCTTTTGTCCATTGCATTATGTATGAGCTGAACTTCTCTGGGTGTTAGGCCACATGCAGAACAGTGTATGTGAACGTATTCCTAATATAATAATAATATATTCCATTTAGCAGACACTTTTATCCAAAGAGGCTTACAGTCATGCTTCATACATTTTATGTATCATTGGCCCCAGGAATCAAACCCACACTCCTGGTGTTGCGAGCGTTTTATGCTCTACCATCTGAGCCATACAGGGCCACATGGCCCTCAGCATAATGTATGGGCTGTAGTCCTCTGGGTGTTAGGCACAGGCGGCTGGTGGCACCTTAATTGGGGAGGGCGGGCTCATAGTAATTGAAGGAACCAAATTCATGGAACGGTATCAAACACATTTCTATGTAAATACCACTCCATTCACTCCATTCTGGCTATTATTATGAGCCGCCCTCCTCTCACCAGCCTCCTGTGGTGTAAGGACACATGCAATACACACGCAGAACGGTGTATGTGAATGCCAACCACTCTGTATATTGGGCCTAGTTCATGTTTGAGAAGAACAACATCTGTTTGTGTAGCTGTGTTTATTAGTGGTTGTGAAGGCAACTTTAGCGTCCATTTCCAGTCTTTCACATTTGCGTTATTTCGGAAAAACAATTATCTGAATTGTGAGACTAAAAGCAACTTGTGAGACTAAAAGCAACTATCTCAAGGCCATCAGACTGTTAAATAGCCATCACTAGCACATTAGAGGCTGCTGCCTAAATGCATAGACACTGGACACTTTAATACATATTTTTTACATATTTTGTTTACATATGTTTACATTTGTAAATACTGTATTCTATTCTATTCTACTGTATATTAGTCTTTGCCACTCTGACATTGCTCATCCATATAGAATAATAGTGAAGACATCAAAACTATGAAATAACACTGATGGAATCATGTAGTAAACAAAAAAAGTGTTAGCCAAATCCAAATATATTTGAGATTCTTCAAATAGCCTTGATGACAGCTTTGCACACTCTTTGCATTCTCTCAACCAGCTTCACCTGGAATGCTTTTCCAACAGTCTTGAAGGAGTTCCCACATATACTGAGCACTTTTTGGCTGCTTTTCCTTCACTCTGCGGTCTGACTCATCCCGAATCATCTCAATTTGGATTGTGGAGGCCAGGTCATCTGATATACAGCACTCCATCACTCTCCTTGGTAAAATAGCTCTTACACAGCCTGGAGATGTGTTGGGTCATTGTCCTGTTGTAAAACAAAGGATAGTCCCACTAAGCGCAAACCAGATGGGTTGGTGTATCACTGCAGAATTCTGTGGTAGCCATGCTGGTTAAGTGTGCCTTGAATTCTAAATAAATCACAAACAGTGTCACCAGCAAAGCACCCCCACACCATAACACCACCTCCTCCATGCTTTATGGTGGGAAATGCACATGCGGAGATCATCCGTTCACCCACACCTCGTCTCACAAAGACACTGCGGTTGGAACCAAAAATCTAAATTTGGACTCCAGACCAAAGGTCAAATTTCAACCAGTCTAATGTCCATTGCTCTGGTTTCTTGGCCCAAGCAAGTCTCTTCTTCTTAATGGTGTCCTTTAGTAGTAGTTTCTTTGTGGCAATTCGACCATGAGGGCCTGATTCACACAGTCTCCTCTGAACAGTTGATGTTGAGATGTGTCTGTTACTTGAACTCTGTGAAGCATTTCTTTTGTGCTGCAATTTCTGAGGCTGGTGACTCTAATGAACTTATACTCTGCAGCAGAGGTAACTCTGGGTCTTCCTTTCCTGTAGCGGTCCTCATGCGAGCCAAATTTCGTCATAGCGCTTGATGGTTTTTGCTATTGCATTTGAAGAAACGTTCATTGTTCTTGAAATGTTCCGTATTGACTGACCTTCATGAATCAAATGAATGATGGACTGTCGTTTCTCTTTGCTTATTTGAGCTGCTGGGCTTGGTCTGTTACCAAATAGGGCTATCTTCTGTATACTCCCCTACCTTGTCACAACATAACTGATTGGCCCAAACGCATTAGGAGGAAAGAAGTTCCACAAATTAACTTTTAATTGAAATGCATTCCAGGTGACTACCTCATGAAGCTGGTTGAGAGAATGCCAAGAGTGTGCAAAGCTGTCATCAAGGCAAAAGGTGGCTATTTGAAGAATCCAAAATATAAAATATATTTAGATTTGTTTAACACTTTTTTGGTTACTACATGATTCCAAATGTGTTATTTCATAGTTTCGATGTCTTCACTATTATTCTACTATGTAGAAAATAGTAAAAATAAATAAAAACCCTTGAATGAGTAGGTGTTCTAAAACCTTTGACCGGTAGTGTATATATATTCTTAATTCCATTCCTTTACTTAGATTTGTGTGCATTGTGTGTACAGTATTGTTGTGAAATTGTTCAATATTACTTGTTAGATATTACTGCACTGTTGGAGCTATAGAAACACAAGCATTTCGCTATACCTTCAATAACATCTGCTAAAGGCGTGTTTGTGACCAATAAAATGTGATTTAATTGATTTATTGTACGTGTGAGAAGTTCATGACCAATCTTCAGGAGTTTAGAACTCTGTTCACTCTACTAATTATATTTCTACAGGGAAGGCAGCTAAACCTCACAATGAGGGAGAGTACGTACAGTATGTTGGTTCTCTTCGTGACACACCAACTCTGCCTCTCTTTTGGAAATGTGAGAGTGAGTCCACAACCCAGCCTATATCCAAGAGAGAGCAGCTCAATATTTGTGTTTATATCACAAACTTACAGAGTAAGAAGACTCATCTGCGTTAAGGGACGACTGGCTTGAAAAATGTGTGATTGAAGATCAGTTGAAATCAGTTATGATATTATAATTTATGATCTATTTGTATTATCTTAACTTCTCTGCCTTTATGGATCTCAGTTTGTAAGATACATTTTAAAGAAGGATAGACCACACTGTATCTGTAATGAATGTAATCTTAACAGCTGGGGTGTGAGTGAGTAAAGAACCCCCTTCATTAGCTTGATAAACGTGGAAACACATGGCACTTTGAATGGGGATGCCACACAAACAGCTTTCTAATTACTGTGTGTTGGGATGGAAAAGGGGTCCTGCTCGTCGAGCTCGATGAGAGGCCTCATTCACACTGCGCTGCCTTTGTTGCTGTGATTATTCTTGTCGTTGGCTGAGCTCTTCATCTGAGCGCCATCCGGCGAACAGCTGACGCCAAGAGGCTGAAGAGGTTGCTCTGCTGTTTGGCCCTCAGCTTTAGACTGTCTAAGTACCCTGGTCCCTGCGCATATATGGACCAATAAATAGGTGTTCAGAGAGACCACTGGGCTTCAGAATCAGTCAAGACACCGGAGGATAGGAGAAGGAAGAAGTGTTGCTGGAGCTCTGGTGCTGATTGGTTTGGCTCTACAGTATTAGCTAGTGTAGCTGAATATCAGCTTTAACGTTTTATTTTTTATTTTATTTAATTTTTCTGCCGTCTCAGTTTTAGGGAAAATGGTAATTTAGATTGTTGGAGTATTGTGTGTGTTTGAGTGTGTGTGCGTGTATGTGTGTGTGTTAGGGAGTTACATTGATGTTCAGTGATGGCATACTTTATCCACTGTTCTCTAATGTGATCTTTCTCTTTCTCTTTCTCTTTCTCTGTCTCTTTCTCTCTCTCTCTCTCTCTCTCTCTCTCTCTCTCTCTCTCTCTCTCTCTCTCTCTCTCTCTCTCTCTCTCTCTCTCTCTCTCTCCCTCTCTCCCTCTCCCTCTCCCTCTCCTCTCTCCCTCTCTCTCTCTCTCTCTCCCTCTTCTGCTGTTGTGTGGTCGGGATGGGGGATATGTTGATGACCCTTTCTGTGGACCCCAGAACCCGGCGTCCTGGAGAGACCTGGATGACGCCCACTCCACGCCCTCCGTGGGCACCCCGGGGCCCTCCAGCGGGGGCCACGTCTCCCAGAGTGGGGACAACAGCAGTGAACTCGGTAAGAGAACCACAGCTTCTCTTTAGACTCAACACCATATCAAAGGCTAACCTCAATGCTGACCTCATACAAAAACAATGGTCTTTTCTCTACTTGTGGGCTTCAGATCAAACTTAGTCTCTCCAGAGATCATAATGATAACAGTTATTGTTTCTCCATCCTTATCATTCAGATAATGTTGAGATAAGAGGTTGTTGTTGAATCAACAGCTAGTTTGTTGGTTTTGATGGTGACTTTGTAGTTTTATCACTTATCCAGGTCAGGTGATAAAGTTCAAAGGTTTAATCTGATATGATAAGGGTAATTATTGCCAATTACTGGTTTTGAATGACTGTGTCCAGTAATGCTGTATAATAGCATACTTGGCTTTCTGTCCGTGTGCTGGCTGTTCATTTGGCCTGTGATGAGCTCATTGGAGGCTATAAGGGTTTTATGACTTGTTTTTGTTTTTCTCTCCTATGGCCACAGTAAAAATAGAATAGACTTTAAAGCAACTTACCACCCTCAGCCCATCAGGCATCAATAGCCAGGGCATTGAGCTAAACAATGGGAGGATGTTTTGCAAGACAAGAGCAATTCAGAGGATGAAAGGATAGTCAGAAACAAACATTACGTTTATTCCTCTTGATTTCACCACAGTTTCTTCACTTATCCTAACTATCTGAAAAACATGTTCAACGAATTTCACTTAGCCTAGTATCCATGTCATGTTTAATGTCATTGTATGCCCTAACACAGTAACACTGACTATATCAATTGTATTGCAAAGAGAGGGGAAGAGGATGGTGTGAATGGCTTGGTTCCTCTTGAGTTTCTTTTTTTTTTTTAAACAACACCAGGGACACACCCAAAGTCCATGTCTCCCTGCCCTTTTGACCTGGGTAGAGAATGCATAGAGGCTGGGAAAGCACAATAACCCCTGCCGTTGCACTGGGAAGGACAGAGCCACTTTATGTATGGAGGAACAAAGGGGAAAAAAAGCCCCAGAATGATCAGAGTCCCAGTCATAGTTACTGGTAGCAGGATCTGATGCTTCCCTGCCTACCTGCTGCCCCTCATGCTCCTACTGGGGACTGTTTGCTATTTTTTCATCCCTTATTTTCATCCCTTGTTTTCATCCCTTGTTTTCATCCCTTGTTTCCATCCCCTTTTCTCATTCAAGGGGATGAGGAAAGCAAACACTTTTAACATAGGAAGGGAACTGGGGGCGAAAGTGGGGCCTTTACGTCAGTAGTGTAGGCCTGGCTAGGAGATTACTGATGCTCTTTAAAGTACCTACTATGAGGGAGCTCCTATTGTCCTAATGGAAATTAGTCATGGTTGTGTGGGCCAATGATAAAAGCCTTAAAAGGGTTAACCTACAGTCTTATCTAATGGGGGAGAATCGTGGTTAGTATGGTTGGTATCAACCACAGGTAGTTGATATGTGGTTGGTTGTTTGGATGGTGGTGTAGTTATGGCTTTGTGGCTATGTTAGCCATGTGGCTAACCGCTAACCCATTGGCTTATGCAGTCTTTGGTTGTTTTCTTGTAAGCTGTGTGATATGCAGAGGGGAATGTCTTTGATTCCACCTCCCCCGGAGTGACTCTCAGATAGATGGGGCACAGGGACAGTTCTAAAAGGGATGAGCTATCCTAGGAATGTTTTTTGGGGGTGGGGCTTGGAACGTCCATCATAAAAAAAGGAAAGGAAACCAAGGGGATCTAGCTGCTGTGAAGCCGCTGTACACTAGAGTTTACAAAGAGGGGAATGCAGAGCGGGAAGAAACAGGATGCAGGCAGCGCGTCTTTTTGTCTCCTCCGAATACCACCGAAGATGTAATCCAGAACTGCTGGTGGTGACATACCAATGACACTGCAGGCTTTTGTCGCCATATAACCTGTGAAAAGATGCTCTCACAAATAACAAGGGAGAGAGGCACAAGAACTAGAAGTGTTCATCTTAATCCAAGCCTGACCAATCACCACTCCAAATCAATGGGATAAAGGCCTCTGGGAGGAACGATTCTAGATCTATTCATCAACATCAATACAGGATTCCCAGTGTCTTGGAAAGCTTCCAGACAACAGCTCCCATTTAGCAGTGTGCATCATGGGTAATAACAGGAGGGGCTGAGAAGTGTCATTGGTGATGGATCAGGTCCAGGTGAGCTCATTAGGCAAGCTGCATTAGGTTCCCATCACTGATGCAGGCCGGAATACAGCAATCAGTTCTGTCAGCTAATAGCCAACCCTGCACTTTGTCTGATATGGACATGTCATCATGTGGATTCTCTTGACTCATCTTGTTGTCCCAATTTATACCTAACACTAGGAGCACTGGTCTCTGATGTTGTTGATGAGAGAGAGGAAGAGAGAGGGAGAGAGAGGAGAGACAGAGAAAGGATGAGAGAGGGAGAGAGAGAAGGAGAGATGGAGAGAGGAAGATAGAGGGAGAGAAAATGAGAGACTGAGAGAGCAAGAGAGAGGGAGAGAGAGAAGGAGAGATGGAGAGAGGAAGATAGAGGGAGAGAAAGAAAAGGAGAGACTGAGAGAGGAAGAGAGAGAGAGAGAGAGAGAGGGGCTTAGAGTAGGGTGTTGGGGGTTGGAAGCCAGCCAAGGATGCCTCTCTTCTTCATATCTTAGGGTGCTGTTTTCTCTAAAGCGCCCGAGGCAGTACTCCAGCCTTCCCTACGGCTGGAGTACTGCCGCACGTCATGAGTGCAGACACTGGGGCAGGCACGCAGGGGGGAGGGAGGAAGGGAGCGGGGCAGGCAAGCAGGGAGGGAGTGAGGTAGGCAGGCAGACGAGGGGGCTAGGCCACGGGAGCAGCGTTCCACGGGTACGATTTTGAGAGTAGTGCACTGTCACACTGCTTAGATTGGCTGAGTTGCCAGGGAACAGTCAGAAGCGATTAGCGTAGCAGAGGATCTGCCCTGCGGCCTTCCCTCTCTGGAGCAGAGGGCTGGGGGAGAGGAGGAGGGGGGCCAGGAGGGGCTGACGCTCCTTAGATATAATTAGGCCGTGCTGGTGACTTCCTATTTTTCATTCTTTCCCTCATTCTCTCTTCCATTGTTTTCAGTTATTTGGTTAAGAAACAGATACATAACTAATTTAAAATGACCAACATTGATTTTTGTCATTTTGATCACCCGCACCAGCCCAAATGTTTAGTCATTGATAGGTATCATTTTTTATTGATTATTTCACCACTCAAGGCATTTCTGAACAAAATGTCTCTCCTAGCCTGTGAGACAGGATATTAACTGTCCTATCTGAAACGACAGATCTCTTCAACACCATCCTCCAAGACCTCTCATCCCACAACAAACCTCCTCATTTCTGTCAGTCATAAGACCAAAAGCTTAGAAAAGAAAACAGTTATAACAGCTTGTTATAACATCTATGAATAGAGAGGATAAAGAACAGAGGACACACAAAGTAAAGCATCACATAAGCAAAGGAGACAGTGGCCAAACAACCTGCCCTGTCCTTGACTTGGACTACACCATCCGTCAGAACACCGCCGCCCCCATCCCCAACCCACCCAACACACCCCTCTCCTCCCACCCCACTCAGTCCAAGTCATCCTTTTTAATGTCAATATTCATTAGCTGAAATATTTATGCATGATTATGGGCGCATATATATAGAAGCCCCTTTGATTGATGCATCCCCCAAAACAAAAAGACATGCCAGGGCAAATCTTATGAAAAGTAGGGTTCCAGTCCCGCCTCCGGGGAGGAGTCTCTCAGATGCATTATTCACATGCCCTCCAGGCAGGCTTTCAAGGCATCTCTGCCCCGAGGGCAAGAAAAATAACCACCACTGTTAAAAGAAAATAATCTCGGCTGATGCACAATTAATGGCAGAGAGGGAGAAGGAAAGACAGAGAGAGAGAGAAAGAGAGGGAGAGAGAGTGCACAGAAGGTTCTGTGATGGAGAGCAATGGGGAGCGAGGGCAGGGGCGGAAGCCGAGGAAATCTCAGTTTAAAAGGGAGCCTTCTAGCCTTGATCCGTGTGAAGGTTCCCATTGAAATAATAATGCCAGTAGGAGAGAGAGAGGCTGTGTGTTTTGTGTGGCTGTGTGTGTGTGTTGTGTGGCTTGTGTATGTGTTGTATGGCTGTGTGTTGTGTGGCTGTGTGTTGTGTGTTGTGTGGCTGTGTGTGTGTGTGTGTGTGTGTGTGTGTGTGTGTGTGTGTGTGTGTGTGTGTGTGTGTGTGTGTGTGTGTGTGTGTGTGTGTGTGTGTGTGTGTGTGTGTGTGTGTGTGTGTCGCAGTGTGAGTCAGACAGTCCAACACAGACAGACTGGAGGGGGGTGTGAAGGTGGAAGGGGTAGGGGTAGGGGAGGTCACTGAACACATGGGGGGAATGACCGCAACCCCCAGCCCCATAACGCCCCCCTCCATCCACCAAAACATCCTTAGCACACATAGACAAAAGGAGTGCCCTGCTTTCAACTTCACAGGTGAGGGGGTTTGTTATGTTATTGTGATGTCATACCTTAACCATGAGGTCACAATTGTTGTTTTTGTTATTGTGACATTTATTCCTTTTTTTACAACTAAACCATTTGTCTTTATCAAATGGTGGAATATCTATACTGGGCAAAAATATAAACGCAATATGTAAAGTGTTGGTCCCATGTTTCATGAGCTGAAATAAAAGATCCCCGAAAATGTCTATATTCACAATAACTTTATTTTTCAAATATGTTGTGCATAAACTTCTTTACATCCATGTTAGTGAGCATTTCTCCTTTGCCAAGATAATCCCTCCACCTGACAGGTGTGGCATATCAAGAAGCTGATTAAACAGCTTGATCATTACACAGGTGCACCTTGTGCTGTGGACAATAAAAGTCCACTCTAAAATATGCAGTTTTGTCACACAACACAATGTCACACGTCTCAAGTTTTGAGGGAGCGTGCAATTGGCATGCCGACTACTGGAATGTCCACCAGAGCTGTTGCCAGAGAATTGAATGTTTTTCTACCATAAGCCGCCTCCAACATCATTTTAGAAAATTTGGCAGTACGTCCAACCGGCCTCCCAAGCACAGACCATGTGTTACCACGCCAGCCCAGGACATCCACAGCCGGTTTCTTCTCTGAGATCAGCCACCCGGACAGCTGATGAAACTGAAGAGTATTTCTGTCTGTAATAAAGCCCTTTTGTGGGGAAAAATGTATTCTGATTGGCTGGGCCTGGCTCCCCAGTGGGTAAATAAAAATGCTGCTGTCCGGCCATGGCTCTAACAGTCATTACTTCATGGCAAACGTACAGCCTGGCTCTAACAGTCAGTACTTCATGTGAAACTTACAGCCTGGCTCTAGCAGTCAGTACTTCATGTGAAACTTACAGCCTGGCTCTAACAGTCAGTACTTCATGTGAAACTTGCAGCCTGGCTCTAACAGTCAGTACTTCATGTGTGAAACTTACAGCCTGGCTCTAACAGTCATTACTTCATGTGAAACTTACAGCCTGGCTCTAACAGTCAGTACTTCAGGTCAAGCGTGCAGCCTGGCTTTAACAGTCATTACTTCATGTGAAACTTACAGACTGGCTCTAACAGTCAGTACTTCATGTGAAACTTGCAGCCTGGCTCTAACAGCCAGTACTTCATGTGAAACTTACAGTCTGGCTCTAACAGTCATTACTTCATGTGAAACTTACAGCCTGGCTCTAACAGTCAGTACTTCATGTCAATCGTGCTGCTCAGATTGACTTAATATCATTTTTTATTGAGCTCTGTCACTACAGTATATGCCCCTCTACATTATCCATAACTGTAGCAGAATGTGGATGAGGTCGTGCAAATGTGGAAGATGTGGAATCTTCTGTTGCTATGCTGTTGCTATGCCCTAGACCTCTGCTACCCTTTCAGTGTGCGTTTCTGGCGAATGGAGGTGATGTGTCTAAGTTAAAGAGTTAAAGACATATCCCTTGTGGCTAATTTTTCCTCTTGTCTCAGGAGATGGCCTCGACAACAGTCTGGCGTCGCCGGGCACAGGAGACGAGGATGACCTGGACAAGAAGAGACAGAAGAAGAGAGGTATCTTCCCCAAAGTGGCCACCAATATAATGCGAGCGTGGCTCTTCCAGCACCTTACGGTAAGACAGCAGGCTGACCTCACAGGGGCATTGGTCTGTGACTTTGTAGTGCTTCGCCGAATGACGTTCCCTGTGATTATTTATTTGTAAAAAAACAGTAATTGTGGCTCTAGGGAACAGTGGGCTGTATAAAAGACAAGTAGCGTATGTTGTCTAATTGCAGTCTCTCAACACTTGTTAGGAATGATACCAGTATACTGAGCGTCTGAACTACGTTTTACAAAAACAGAATAGACTACTTTCCCAGAATGCAACTCCTCTGTTCAGGCTCAGAAGGACTATCTGACATTCCAACGACTTCCAACCAATCCCCCGTGAGGAGAGTTTCACCTTTTATCTCCAGGCCCAATAGACGGCGCCGCAGTCTCTGACTCCTCCTCCTTCTCCTCTGGTTTTCTACTTTTCTCATCTCCACTCGTAGATGTTTTCAAAGCTCCTTATTTGTTTTCTGGGTGAAAAGCTGTCATACATCTCCTGTACAGGAAGTAAGAACCTTTAGATTGGACAGATAAAAAAGAAGAAGGAAAGGAAGGCTAATTGAATCATCGCCTCTGTGTTCCCTGTCTCTTTTCAGCCTCACTGGTTAAGCACAAGTGTTTGTCATGGAAGGATGTGGCTGGTAAACACGGTGTGAGGGGGACTTTGGCCCCTCGATGTCCTCTGAATGGTCCCATTGCAACACCCAGGCGATCAGCCATTCATCGGTCCGCGGAGGGTGAAAGGAGACGGATTATGTTTTGTCCCGACTTTACCGTTGAGGCTGGGGTCTGGGAAGGGGAGAGAGGCTTTCTCTAGATAGTCTTAGCCTTCAGCTGTTGTGCTCCTGTTCTGAGGAGGAACTCTAAAGATCCTCCTCTACAAAGGCACAGAGAAAGCAGCAATAGAAGATTTAGATTCATTCTAGGATTCATTATTGGCCTATTAGCATGGTCATACAGTAACTGTTGGTTTTAGATCTCCACCTACATGCTGATTGAGACAGATCTTTGTGAAGCTCTCTTTTTAATGCTAATGTATTGAATTAGTTACAACAAACATACATTGCATTTCGCAAAAACACAGCTATAAAAGGGTGCTCTTGATCAACCATGAGACCCTATTGAAGCTCAAAGGAATTTCTTGTTCCACCACGAGGCCCTATTGGAGCTCAAAGGAATTTCTTGTTCAACCATGAGGCCCTATTGGAGCTCAAAGGAATAAGTCTTGTTCCACCATGAGGCCCTATTGGAGCTCAGAGGAATACGTCTTGTTCCACCATGAGGCCCTATTGGAGCTCAAAGGAATAAGTCTTGTTCCACCATGAGGCCCTATTGGAGCTCAAAGGAATACTTCTTGTTCCACCATGAGGCCCTATTGGAGCTCAAAGGAATAAGTCTTGTTTAACCACAGCTCAATGACAGGTGACCTGAGTAAAGTAGCATAGCTGATAAGGGTTAGACATTGGAGAGAGGCCCCAACGTGACAACACTCTGTGGATTGGACTGGAGACATTAGCAGAGGGTTTTATTTAGGAAGACAGAGACGTTCTGCTGGGTTGAGGGAGGAGAACTGAGCCATCCGTCACTAGACTGTCAGACACCAAGCTGGGAGGTCACCATGACGATCACTTGTGGCAACAATGGCTTTTGTCACCACCATTGCGGTTTATGTGCGTCTGTGTGTGTGTGTGTGTGTGTGTGTGTGTGTGTGTGTGTGTGTGTGTGTGTGTGTGTGTGTGTGTGTGGGTGTGAGAGAGTGTGGGTGTGTGTGTGTGTGCGACTGGGTGACTGTGAGTGTGTGTGACTAAAAGACCTGTTTAAAAATGAAGTTGTTAGGAGCTCATTCCTCACCCGGTGACCACAGGAGGTGGCTGCAGCCCTGACAGCGCCCACCACCCTGTACCCTGTGAATGGGTAAACTCTGTCTGCAATCTGCCGCCCTCCTCCCTCTGTCACACCGCCAGCAGAGAGGCAGGGGACAGGGAGACAGGGGGACAGGGGCCGGGCCCTATTCAGGCCCTAACAAAGGTCTCCATTGTGTTCCTTTGTATCGCATTTGATCATTTGTCAAATCATGTCAAATAATGTCAAACAATGCCACACGCTTTGAGCCCAAAGTGTTCAGGGGCCAATCAGTGGTCAGTCTTGGATGTTCACTTGTGCTTATGCTAACTAGAGAGATTGACTTGTGTGTATATTAGCCAAGGGTCACTGTGGATGTGAGTCTATCACTGTGCGTGATTACATTTCCTGAGTTTGACTTTCCCTTAGGTTGTGAATGGAAAGCCCCTGGTCGTATGTGAGGTGTGTTTCTGTCTAACCCTAACCTAACCCTAACCCTAACCCTAGCCCCTGGTCGTATGTGAGGTGTGTTTCTGTCTAACCCTAACCCTAACCCTAACCCTAACCCTAGCCCCTGGTCGTATGTGAGGTGTGTTTCTGTCTAACCCTAACCCTAACCCTAACCCTAGCCCCTGGTCGTATGTGAGGTGTGTTTCTGTCTAACCCTAACCCTAACCCTAACCCTAGCCCCTGGTCGTATGTGAGGTGTGTTTCTGTCTAACCCTAACCCTAATCCTAACCCTAGCCCCTGGTCGTATGTGAGGTGTGTTTCTGTCTAGACATGATCGTTTGTAAATTAATGCAAGTGTTTATTTTATTTTTTTACTGAAGATGCAGTTTTTTCTGTCCTCTGTGTACCACAGCACCCCTATCCTTCAGAGGAACAGAAGAAGCAGCTAGCACAGGACACAGGCCTCACCATCCTGCAAGTGAACAACTGGTGAGTAGCTAAACCCCAAGGCCCCACGCTAACCCTAACGCTAACCCTAAAGCTAATGCTAACCCTAACCCTAACCCTAACCCTAAAGCTAATGCTAATGCTAACCCTAACCCTAACCCTAACCCTAAAGCTAATGCTAATGCTAACCCTAACCCTAACCCTAACCCTAAAGCTAATGCTAATGCTAACCCTAACCCTTGTGCTTCATTCTCTCCTTTATTACTTTCCTTCTTTCCTTCTTACCTCCTCCTAGGACTGGCTCATAGGCTCCTATCTAAATCTATGCTACAGCCATGTTTTTGGAGAAGCCTGTACATTCTATGTTCAGTTCTTTGGAAATGGAACTAAAATGGAAGCGTTAAACATACTCAATCTATCTTCACTGTCTGGGAGACACTCTGAAACGTTAACAGGGAGATGTACCCCCCCACACACACTCTTGTCCCCTTACAATCCCTCAGCCTCATTTCACATGTATGACATGATGGATTAAAGCATCTTTAAGGCGCCCTGCAACCTGGCCCCTTTGTAGATGGCTTAGCCCATTTTTTGGAAGGGGGGCCGGGTCCAATGTAATGATCACAGAGGAAAGAGGAACAGATCCAGGGGGGTTTGGGATTTGGTTTCGAGATTACAGTTCTGCTGTGTTATCTAAAAGGCATCACTTTACTTGGAGTTTACACAGGGACAGGTTTGGAATAATTGATTTGACTTTGGCTTCTCGCGATCTTCCCCCATCCCAGAATCCATATTGGGTTCTCAACACACCTAATTACATAGACGTGCACCTCTAATTCTATTTGTTTTATTAATGGATCTACTTCAATACACTTATCAAAGCAGGCGAATGCTTAGCTTACCTATCTGTCCGGTCCTGCTGGGTCCTGTTGTGTCCTGTTGGATACAGTGGTACGTCTCTGACCGAAATTGGCCAAACGTTTAGCCTTATTACAGCCTGAGGCGAAGGGGCTAAACCCAAATCAATAGATCTGGTAAGCTATGTGGCTGTCTCCTAATACCCCAGATCATGTCAATAAGAATAAGACCGATTATAAAGCTAATCCCTGAAGACACGAGACATTGGAATGCTAGTAAAACTGGCGAAGGAAATTGTCATATTCTGTTTGATTGCTGAATGCTTTGATTGTGTATGATTATCTTAAAGAACTCCGCCCAAAAACGGTATATTTGTATTTGTTTCATTACTCCATTATTGATATCATCTCAAAATGTTTTACATGTCAACAATGAAGTTTTCAAGATATGTAACTTTCAAAATCTGGCCCATAAGATACATTTTGCATCATATGATGGACAGATGGACTAATGAAACAAAGACAAATAGATAGTTTTTAGGGTGGAGTTTTCCTTTAAGCAGACCAGGGAGATGAATGCAAAGGAGATCTAAAAACAAAGAGAAGCTTCATGTACTGTATATTCCATGTTGGTTTGAATTTTCTCTCCCTTCTCTCTTCCTCTCTAGGTTCATCAACGCCAGGAGGAGAATAGTACAGCCTATGATTGACCAGTCTAACAGATCAGGTAAACCACAATTTCAATTGGTTCAAATTAAAAACATACACTCGCAATGTTTCTCAGTCATGTTTTTAATTGTACTATACTGTATGGTTTTGTAATGTAGATGAGGATGTTTTGTTATGTAGATGAGGATGTTGTTATGCTTTATCTCTTCTGTCTTTTGGCTTCGACACATACTGACCAATAGAAATATAATTGTAATCTAATATTATAGCTCTATACTGACCTGTAGAAATATAATTACAATCTAGTATTATAGTTCTATACTGACCCATATAAATATAATTACAATCTAGTATTATAGCTCTATACTGACCAATAGAAATATAATTACAATATTGTATTATAGTTCTATACTGATCAATAGAAATATAATTACAATCTAGTATTATATCTCTATACGGACCAATATAAATATAAATATAATCTAGTATTATATCTCTATACTGGCCCATAGAAATATAATTATAATCTAGTATTATATCTCTATACGGACCAATATAAATATAATCTAGTATTATATCTCTATACTGACCCATAGAAATATAATTATAATCTAGTAGTATACAGTATACTGACACATATCTTGTTAATGTTAAATCCACAGTGGGCCAGGGGACGGCATACAGCCCTGACGGGCAACCAATGGGAGGCTTTGTACTCGACGGACAGCAACACCTGGGGATTCGGCCTGGCGGTAAATAAGCAACCTTTATTCTCACCCTGTTATCTGTCCCTTTCTACCGATGTAGCCTAAAATCTGTTTCTGTTCTGTTCGTCTGTTCATGGGTTATTATTGTATATTGTCATATGAACCTGTGATTGCACCATGTAATTAGTTACCCTCTTTGTCACTCATTCTGCAGGACCAATGGGTGGAATGGGAATGAACATGGGGATGGATGGTCAGTGGCACTACATGTAAACCCTCTCCAACCGAGGCAAGCCCGAAGAAGAAGATGGAGAAGTAAGCACTGCCTCATTCTCACTCTCCTGTTCCATTTTTCACCCACAAGCACCCCTCCTCCATTGTTCTTCTATCCCTCTCCATCACTCCCTCTCTCTCTTTATCAATGTTTCTATCCTTTCCATCCTCCTCTCCTTCTCGAGGGCTCAATCTGATTAAGAATGTGGGGTTCTCGACTCCCTCGTCCCGCTCCAGCCCTATCAGCTCTCTGGGCCCTGCTGACAGTTCACAAATCAAGACGTATTGCCTGCCGGAGGCACTGGAGCTCACCAGATTTTATTTAACACCCACACTCCACTGCTCAATGAGCCACGCTATAATGACACTTACCTTGATTAATTGAGCTCTTTATATGTAAATAGAGAGCCCCGCGTTCGCCTCAATCTTCACCGGGTGCCAGTTCCGCCAACACAGACCCTTTTCCCTTCCCGACATTTCCCTGATTTTGCTAATCAAGTCCAAAGAGCATGAGGGTGATAGCAGCGAGGGTGCAGCGCCTACATTTAGAAGACAGTCCACATAGAGATATCTTATTCACTCAAGCTGAATAATAATATCATTTTGAGACTATTTCATCCAATCATTTCTCATTGAATGATCATTGACCGATTACTGTAATGGCGTAATACAGGAGGCTGTTCTCCTCCCTTAATTTAATCTGTGGCAAAACCGTATGCTGATTGTAATGGCTGTAAATGTACCCAGGGTTCCATGTGGGGTTGTTTTGCAGTAAAATGCACGTATCCCATGCATAATGGAGTCAGAGCCATAACATTTGTCTATTAAAATATCCCTTAAGAATTACACCACTGAACCAGCAAATCAATTCAAAGTTTATTTGTCACATGCTCCGAATACAACAGGTGTAGACCTTACAGTGAAATGCTTACTTACAGGCTCTAACCAACAGTGCAAAAAAGGTATTAGGTGAACAATAGGTAAGTAAAGAAATAAAAACAACAGTAAAAAGACAGTGAAAAAAAACAGTAGCGAGGCTATATACAGTAGCGAGGCTATATACAGTAGCGAGGCTATATACAGTAGCGAGGCTATAACAGTAGCGAGGCTATATACAGTAGCGAGGCTATATACAGTAGTGAGGCTATAACAGTAGCGAGGATATATACAGTAGCGAGGCTATATACAGTAGTGAGGCTATAACAGTAGTGAGGCTATATACAGTAGTGAGGCTATAACAGTAGTGAGGCTATAACAGTAGTGAGGCTATAACAGTAGTGAGGCTATAACAGTAGCGAGGCTATATACAGTAGCGAGGCTATATACAGTAGAGAGGCTATAACAGTAGTGAGGCTATAACAGTAGCGAGGCTATATACAGTAGAGAGGCTATAACAGTAGTGAGGCTATAACAGTAGTGAGGCTATATACAGTAGTGAGGCTATAACAGTAGTGAGGCTATAACAGTAGCGAGGCTATATACAGTAGTGAGGCTATAACAGTAGTGAGGCTATAACAGTAGTGAGGCTATAACAGTAGCGAGGCTATATACAGTAGCGAGGCTATAACAGTAGCGAGGCTATATACAGTAGCGAGGCTATAACAGTAGCGAGGCTATAACAGTAGCGAGGCTATAACAGTAGCGAGGCTATATACAGTAGCGAGGCTATAACAGTAGCGAGGCTATAACAGTAGCGAGGCTATATACAGTAGCGAGGCTATAACAGTAGCGAGGCTATAACAGTAGTGAGGCTATAACAGTAGCGAGGCTATATACAGTAGCGAGGCTATAACAGTAGCGAGGCTGCATACAGACACCAGTTAGTCGGGCTGATTGAGGTAGTATGTACATGTAGATATGGTTAAAGTGACTATGCATATATGATGAACAGAGAGTAGCAGTAGCGTAAAAGAGGGGTTGGCGGGTGGTGGGACACAATGCAGATAGCCCGGTTAGCCAATGTGCGGGGGCACTGGTTGGTCGGGCCAATTGAGGTAGTATGTACATGAATGTATAGTTAAAGTGACTATGCATATATGATAAACAGAGTAGCAGCAGCGTAAAAGAGGGGTTGGAGGGGGCACACAATGCAAATAGTCCGGGTAGCCATTAGATTACCTGAGTCTTATGGCTTGGGGGTAAAAACTGTTGAGAAGCAATGTCCAAATGTATGTACAAGCTGTAAGACCTATGTCTGGCTCAGTCATGTGTAGCATTGTCTTTACCTTATAAGATGTTGGTTCTGTACTTGCAGTGTGTTAGGGTATGTTTGTATAAGAGATTGACCCAGGCTCCTTCTTTGTGTTACAGGCCTCCATGGTTTGCTCAGGGAAAATCCTGCCGCTTGGTCTAATGAGCGCGTGACTCCGAACCCAGTCACACTTGTACCTGTCATCTGACTACGCCCACCTCACCTCCCCACTGGAGCATAGAGGACCACACCCACATCTGCACAAACCCCGCCCACATTGAGCTTCAATAACCCCACGCCTGGAGGAAGACGAGGATCTTCTAATAAACAACAACAAAAACAACATTTGCAGACAACAACAAACTTCCAAAACAAAAACAGACTTCTGAATGAACAACGGAAGCTAAAATGACCTCAACAACATTTTGACACATTTTTTGTTTTCTTTTTTAAATTATTTATTTATTTTTCTACAATGGTGGACCATGGGGACAAGAACTTTTTAGCCTTTGCCCGAGATATATTGACACAGCCCGCACACACACACACACACACACACACACACACACACACACACACACACACACACACACACACACACACACACACACACACACACACACACATTCCCTCTCTCTCTCACACACACACACACACACACACACACACACTAACACACATTCCCTCTCTCTCTCTCACACACACACACACACACACACACACACACACACACACACACACACACACACACACACACACACACACACACTAACACACATTCCCTCTCTCTCTCACACACACACACACACACACACACACACACACACACACACACACACACACACACACACACACACACACACACATTCCCTCTCTCTCTCACACACACACACACACACACACACACACACACACACACACACACACACACACACACACATTCCCTCTCTCTCACACACACACACACACACACTAACACACATTCCCTCTCTCTCTCTCTCTCTCTCCCTCTCACACACACACACACACACACACACACACACACACACACACTAACATACATTCCCTCTCTCTCTCACACACACACACACACACACACACACACACACACACACACACACACACACACACACACACACACTAACACACATTCCCTCTCTCACACACACACACACACTAACACACATTCCCTCTCTCTCACACACACACACACACACACACACTCAAACAAATACACACACTTCATCTTATTAACACACCATTTGAAAACCACTGTGGAATATCTAAAAAGATTATTAAGAGTTTTAATAACTGTTGTGGTGTATAGACTTGTGTTTTTTCATTTGACTGTTTTATCCATGTTTGCGCTTTGTGATCATTAGTTTATGGAGTGAGAGTTTATCACTAATCCCACCCCTATGTGCTGTGGAACAGAGAGAAAGAGAGAAAGAGAGAGATTGGCTCAGAGTCTGCAGTCTGGAGCTTGTCTCTGATACTGCAGATGTCAGCTCCATCCAGCTCCCAACAAAAAACCAAGCCCTCGTTTTATTTGTATTCTGAATGTGGCCCAGTTGCTTTTATTGCCCATGCACTGAATGAATTTCATATATTTTTTATTATTCTGTTTTGATTTGGATTATTCTGTGTCCTGAAATCAGACTAAAGAGTTGATGGATTGACGTCATACTGGTAAGGTGGATCTTGGACCGACTTCCATTTAGATCCTATTACAATAGTTTTATAGCACAGGAAGAAGGGAAGGGTTTCTGCACTAAAGACCAAAATAAAAACTCATTTTAAAACTTGACCTCAGAGTCTTTTTTCAGCACATTTTCAATTTCTCCTGTGAAAGAAAGATCCTTTTGAGGAGAGAAATAAAAGTTAGAGCTTGAGAAAATACAATAATATGATAGTGGGACCTAATTCAGTTGGATAACATTTGAAGTGAATGCATTTTTTGGTTTTGCATATTTGCATATTAGCTACCTAGTGACATTTATTAAATATTGCATGTCTTTGTGACAAAATTTTTTTTTCGTATTATCAAACAACAATTCGTATTCACACACGAGGTCACGTTACAGTTTGGTCGATATAGAAAGAAATAAGACGACCATTTCTTATTGATTGAGGCTGGCAGGAATGATGGATGACCTACTGGTCTTCGAAACATACTGAGATAGCCTACTGTGAATCCCAAAGCCACACTGTCGTTTTTATCAAGACACTATTTTAAAAGAACAATAGGCATATGCCACAAAAATATTTGTGGAAGCTTCGAGAATTTCATATATTTTCAAATAAATTGGTATGATGTCACTCTTCCGGCAAAAAGGAAAAAAATAATTTGAAGCTGGGTCTTGTAGCCTTAAACAAAACGTGTATTGAGAAACATTCGTTCGTATATGGATTTATTATGAGACTCGTTGATATTGCTGTATTTTTCAAGGATTTATTAGTTTGACTAGTTTGCTGTCTGTATTGCAGGGTGTGAGGTGGACTGAGAAAAGATGCTGTGGGCTGCTTGGATCATTTATCAATGTCAGCCAGTATGCCGATCTTGTGTGCTGCTGTATTGATGAGGAGAATTACATAAGGAAGAGAGCAGAGACTCATGGGCCAATGGTAAATGTGCTATTATGAGTTAGGCATACAAGTTAGGCCTATTCATTTTTATTCATATATATGTTTTATGTTTTATCTTTAAATTCTTATTATTATTCGTATTATTATTATTGTTATTGTGTTATTTTAACGGCATCAAATTATTTCAGTAGTTTATTTATATTTATCTTATTATAGGCATAATCTGTAAGCATCATGCCTTTTGAAACGGTTGCTATTTTTAGATTTAGCCTATATTTTTATGTCTCGCCGAATAGAAATTCCTCCACATCAGAGAATATTTTAGATAAGTAATCAAAGATACCATTGGTTTTCTAAGATTAAATGTAGGATTGCATTTAAGAGCTTTTTACGTTTTTAAAATCAAATTAATTTCAATATTCTAGCTCTGATAACTGCATGCGAAATAAAACATAGTAGTATTTTCGTTTTGCAACAGTATAGCTAAACAGACAACTCATGGAACTTGTTTTCTCGAAATAATATTGGTGTAATTTAACCTGCATCGAACATCGTGCGTCGCATCATCATGGATCGGTTGACGGCAATAATTTTTCTGTCAAATATGAAAACTGATAGTTAAAAGAGCAGCTTGTAAGTCAAACATTATGGATAACGTTTCTTGTTTTAAATGTATATGTCAATTAAATGGACGTATAAACACGACAACCATTTCAGACCAATGGCCTTAGGCTAGTGGTTTAATCCATGATACGGAAATGTCTTTATTTGTTAGGCTATTTAATTCGTAATTTTATAGGTGTAAATGAACTTGATATAGGCCTAATTAAATTATAAAAAATAAAACAATTTCAACCATTGCTTTCTTCATAGTCGTGTTATTTAAATTCGTATAAACCAAACCTGCTTCTCCAACAACAAAAACGTTTGGACGGTTGAATATTCCAAGACATTCATTATTTAAATTGGAGATGATCATGAGTTCAAAGCCACAACAGAAAAATAGAGAAATATAAAATTACACTCGGCATACAAGCTAAACCTATGGTGATGGCATATGACATCCTCTGCATAGGTCTAGATACCCCATGCATTTTCAACATGTACTGTACATAAAAGCAAAGAGCATACTAAAACGCATGCAGCCTTCGCGATGTAGATAAATGCGTTTTGAAGGGTGCCGGAAACAAGCGCCTATCCACATGAAATATGGGTCATTCCTCCCGCAGAAAGCAACATCACGTGGAGAGAACTCTTATTTTCAGAACACATCCATTCTCTGGCGCATGGAATACTGCCAACTCTTCTGTTCCGCTAAACGGAAAGTACCTGCGCCTCTACAACCGAAATAAGTAAATAATGAATGAATTCTAATAGGCCAGATGTCCAGTTAATTTATACCATAGAGATACATTGACAAAGAATAACGAGAAGATAGATGCATGGTAAGTCTGGAAAACAGTCACTCAGAAAATGAACACCATGTTTCTTTGTTCACTGTTTTCTCCGACAAGTTTGCATGTGCAGAACAACACTGAACAATGAACAGTAGGTGCACGCTCTGTTCAACATGTTCTGCACGCTATAGCTATGGTCTTATGGCTACAGCGACTGCCCTCTGAAATGGCTCTAAATCCCTCTGTTATAAATGTTCCAAATTACCAAATGTCATTTCTAATCTGAGGATCTCGCTCCCTCTATTACCCCTTTTGCCCAACGCACACGTACACGCGCACACGCACACACACACACACACACACACACACACACACACACACACACACACACACACACACACACACACATCGCCCTCTCTCTCTCTCCTCAATCAATGAATGGAGGGATGGTTGGAGGGTGATGCGGGTGGTTTTACTTCACAAAATCGCAGCCTACTCACCCAACTCATCTTCTCAGTCATGTCTTCATCCTGTTAAGGCAGCAGGCCAGGCACACATGTCCCAGATACAGGCTGACATCACCAGAACAGGCTGGGATGTCTCCAGGCTCAGGCCCTGTACCGGTAGTCATACAGTCAGGAAGATGCTGTGAGAATCTAGCCTCTGGCGGGAAATGTGGTATTATCCATAGGAGGTCAACAAGTTTACTGCGGTGACATGTAAGCTATAGGAAACAGTGCTCAGGGTTAAGGGTTATAAAAAAACTGGTTTGTGACCAAAAAAGATGATGGTTCTGTTTTTTTCTTCTAAGTTGGCGACACTGTCATCCACCTAAAATACCCTAAAAATAGGTCACATTTTTATGGCAGGATATTTCAATAGATGACAGTATTTATTAATGGTTTATTGATTGATGTATTGATTTGAGCAGTAATGACAACATTCACCCGCTAATCATTTCATGGACTAGTCGGCTAACACCAGTAGTAAACCTCCTTTTGTTAGATGCATATAATTACTCCGCACCCCCTGGATCATTTCATCAACCCGCTGATCCCAGTTAAGGCAACCTGAGTAATAGCTACAGACCCCTGAATCAGCCTTGTCAAACACAATCTCATATGTGTATATCTCCTCTCTCGGAATCTCCTAAGGTTTTCTTTGAGACTCCCTGCAACATGGATAGATGTTTATCCCCCGGTTCAATTCCCTCTCTGGGAACGATTGGGGTTTAAATTTGGGATATTTGGGATAAGGAAAATCAGGTGGGGCGGCAGGAGGCCTCTCATCTGTTTTATAGCAATAAATGCCAGAGGTCAGGGGTCAAAGTTGAGAGAGGGGCCAGCAAGGCAGAAATAGGACGGTTAGGCTTGGATTTTTATAGGATGGTGAATGGTGATGTTTGATGTGTCAGCTCTTCTAAACATTCTCTCTGGTATCGACCTTGATGTGTCATTGCGCTAAGCAGAGAGATACTATTACATCATTCTGTAGTGAATGGTGACCTCATATCTCCAATGAAACACTTTCCCTTCAGAGGAAAGACAGCTTGTAACACTACTGTAATCTCTAAACAGCCATTTTATTTGAGAGAATGGTACTACAGGGACTGAATAGTGATCACCATGGTTACTTGAATATCCTGTTAATTTCGCTATTCAGTATATGCTTTTCCACTGGATTGGGAAAAAGGACAGGAGAGCATAATATTGGTATTTTATTAATGTCACATTTTCTGATGAGAACACATTGATTTGCTACCTAACAACAGTGTAGTGTCTCTGATGTCATAAGTGTTTATGTTTATATTGCATTTAGAGTGTATGTCTGTTGACATCAGCATCCTCTCCATTTTAAGATGATATTCTAGAATCCCTTTTATCCTGCCCAGCCTCTCCCTCAAGCTCTGTCTTTCTGCGTCTGGGATCTTTGGACATGAGAGTTTTCACTCAGATTAGGGTGAGAGAGAGGAGAATTCGCACAGGCACGCTGGACAGTGATCTAGCAACACTGGACGCTGCTTTGACAATCAAAGTGACAGATGTCGTCCCAGGTTATTCACCTGACAACTTAGTTTCCACTGTTGTCCAGTCTATGTGACAGGCTCTCACACTGTAGCTGGCACATCGGAACCCTACTTCATTCAGACACATTTACCACCTATTTAATTATCCTCAGCAGCTCATGATTAGCCTATAAAACTACAATATCTAGCCCTAAATCTTTACTATTGTTTTCGTTTCAAATTAACTTCAGGTACTATCAGGTCAATGTATGTAATTCAATTATAAGCTTTTAAATGTTTTACATCTCTGTTGATAATAAAAGTAAACCCATAGTCTGCCCTTTATGGGGTAATGTTTACCTTCAGTAGTAACACTGATAGTATCAGTGGAGGCTGCTGAGGGGAGGACGGCTCATAATAACGGCTGGAATGGAGTAAATGGAATGGTATCAAATCATGTGTTTTATACCATTCCATTCTCTCCATTCCAGCCGTTATTATGAGCCGTCCTTCCCTCAGCAGCCTCCACTGGATAGTATATAATGCCAATGTTAATGTAACATAAAATAAAATACATTAGTAGCCTAATAACTGAGTCTCAAAAAGGTTGAACATAGGTTTAAATGAGCAACCAACCTGTAAGGTAATTAATCGCACATGCGGAACAGTCTGAATAGGGGAAAGCATTGTCAAATGAGATATTGTATGTCAGCACAAATTAATGAGAAATTAAAGGTCAGAGGTCAAAACGGGACCTCAAAACGCACACATGATCTTGATTAGCCGGCCGCTCTGTTTGGCTACAACTGTCACAAGCAGTCAAGTCATCAGGCAACCAGTGAGAGGCAGAGAGCTACAGAAGTGAGATTTGTTTAGGCATCATGACGAAAAGACAAATGAATACTACAGGGAAGGACTGTTGTTTTAAAAAGCACATTTACACATTCAGACGTTATGTCACTATAGGGTTTAACTGACCTGGTGAACATGATTTATTTCATACTGTACCTATATGTTCTAGCTTTCAGGTCCTTGCAGATCAAGTGTTACACAATATTTGACTATTAATTAAACTATGAATTAAATGTCCATATGTTCCCAGCATGTGTTAGAAGCAAAGACTTAACACTCTCACAAAAACACAAACGCACAATCTTGAACTGAGCCAGGACCCCCCCTCCTGCAGGACAACCCCCCCTTCCCCCCTTCAAACACACACAATCCCCCCAACACACCCCCCCACACACACAATCCCTCCCAACGCGCACACACACACAATCCCCCAACACACACACCCGACACACACACACACACACACACCCCCACACATACACCCCCACACACACACACACACACAATCCCCCAACACACACACCCAACACACACACACACCCACACATACACACAACCCCCCCAACACACACACAATCCCCCAACACACACACCCAACACACACACAACCCCCCCCAAATAGGAGTGAGTGTGAGCACCAGGTGACCTCGCTGAGCTCATCTGGTTCTCCATTACAACAACAAAGTCTGGGTCGGGCCTGACGGATGGCCGGGGCATACAGAGGTAAAGTGGGGCCTCTACGGGGGAACAGTCAGGGTTGAGACAGAGGACAAGGCTCCAGAGGAGGACTGGGCCAGAGTGTATTTATAAACAGGAACTTATCCCTCTTAATCCACAGAGTAGTTCATCGCCACCACCATTTCACTCTGAGGTGATATTGACACTAGGAATATGTGTATACGTATAGTGAATTATACAGTAGATTCTTCCATTTTGCCTCAAGTTCATGCTGGTGAGTGGGGCTGTTTCATCTCTACATTTAACATAGTAAATTATATAGCAGATTCTTCCATTTTGGCTCAAGTTTGAATCATGGATTGTTTGCAGTTTCTGTGATCCTGGATGAGTAGTGCTGTACCGCTGTGTTTGATCTCTACATCTTCTCTGGGTTACTTTGCTCCAAGACAGAGTCTTTCTGGGAGGGGTCAGGGGTGAACGGCATTTTCATTCTTTTGGATAGGATGAAATCCCGCGGTGAGAATCTCTCACGGCCGTGTCCGTGTGACAAATGCATCTGCCCTCCACCTGCGATGGGATCTGACAGGGTCATCACAGAGAGGAAATGTGCCCAGACCACTCGCATCACATAAATCTCCACAGGAGCCGACGACACAGAAATGCAGAACGGTCGTTTTGCCTTTTCACAGAGAGAGCACCATAACAAAACAGGCATTTGTTCCAAAGACATGTTTCTGATTTGGTTTAGTTTAAACTTCATTTCTCAATACCCTTTTCATGTTAAATGTTAATGTTAAAAATATTGCAACTTAAAAGTCAAGACGGGACTATTGAATTTACATCTTGTTCTACATTTTATTTTCAGTTCATGGAAAGTCTTGTTCTTCTTTATATCTTGGATTTTCTGAACCTTTCAACAAAGACTCTTTATGAATCTAATTACATTTCTCTCTTGCGAACTAGCAGAGTGACGTTAACCTTACCTAGCATCATACAGGTTGGCGGAGAAGTGGAATTCTATCCAAGGTCCAGTGTGAGAGTCCACAGCTGCTGAGTGAGAAAATAAAATAAACCATTGGTGTTAATGGGTGTGCCCCAGAGTGCAGGAGCTGTTGATTTGCCCTTGTCAGGTGAGGCCTTTTGATTCTGATTACATCTATCAAAGTTAGCCTACTGCAATTACTCTCCAAAATAAACATGTCCGACGATCCACTCACCATTTGTAAGGATGGCGAGGCTGCTCGATTGTAACCATCGATAACTCATCACACCAATGTCGTGTTGTTATGATACTGTTTTACATGTGAGGCAGAGTTAAGATGAAATGCAGGGAAATACACAGACATACACATGTACAGGTACAGTACATACAGTACATAAGCATGCACATATGTACAGTACGTACACACTAACACACACACACTAGTCTCTCGTGGGCAGAATAATCTGCAAGGACTGCAAGGGATGCGTGAGATAACGAGCTGCAGTAGTTCCGGCCTTAAGGTTTTCGTCACTGGCTATGGACGTTAATTCACACACACACACACACACACACACACACACACACACACACACACACACACACACACACACACACACACACACACACACACACACACACACACACACACACACACACACACACACACACACACACACACACACACACACACACACACACACACACACACACACACCTACAATGCTTCTACTGAATGTTATAGTGGGTACACATCTTAATTAAAGTAATCTAAAGATCACAATGAAACATCAAATTTCCAAAACGAGACGAGCCCCAGTGTCAGACAGCAGTTGATGAATGAGAGGGAGTTCTGGTCCGGGTCATCCATCATCCAGCACGGTTCGCCAGACAGCGCAGACGTGACAGGAACGGTCAAATAACATTTAGCACACGGGACCCTGTGTTTGGGGGGAGATTATTACTGTCAGAGCTGTAATGGATTAGCTTGGTTGTTTTGTCCGGCGCTGGTCCCAACCAATCGGCTGTTGGGCTGGTTATTAGCATAGCTATCAGAGGTCCAGCCAGGCTGCAGCAGGTTGGTGATTGACAGATGGAGGTGGCCGCCCCAGCAGACATTGAGCCAGACTCGGGCCAAACAGCCAGGAGCCAATTATATGGGGAGAAACAGGGACATTCATCATTCAGTTAGACACCTGTCCAGACAGCACGAAGGAGAGATAGAGAGGAAGAGAGAGACAAAGAGAGAGAGAGAGAGATATAATTAGAGAGAGAATGACAGTGATAGAAAGAAAGAAAAGAAAGAGAGAGAGAAAGAGAAAGAGAGTGAGAGAGAGAGAGAGAGAGAGAGAGAGAGAGAGAGAGAGAGAGAGAGAGAGAAAGACCACTGACCACTGTGACTGATAGAAAACTGAGGAAAACACTGACTAGGTACAGACTCAGTGAGCACAGTCTGGCTATAGAGACCGGTCGTCACAGACAAACCTGGCTGCCCAGAGAGGACAGGCTGTGCTCACTCTGCTCCAGGGGAGAGGTAGAGACAGAGCTGCATTTCCTATTACACTGTGACAAATACTCAGACCTAAGAGAATATTTCTTTCCCAAAATTATAATTCAATACAAAGAATTTGAAACTATAAAAGTTGAAGAAAAAATCAAATATTTATTGGGTGAAAAGCCTAAATGTTTTGGCAGCCAAATATGTGTCCTCCTGCCACAACCCGAGGGACAGCCAGTGAAAAGTACAATGTAATAATGTCAATAATATTTCCCATCTTGTTTTGTTTTGTCTTTCATACCATGTCATGTGTCTTCTCAGTCATGTTGACACTTGTCTACTACCATTGCTTTAATGTATTGTTGTTCTCATTAATATTGTTGTTGTAGTTGTTGTTAATGGTAATCCCATGTCAACTACTACTATTATTATTGCTGTTGGTCCCACCATTTATTTATATATATATTTTACATATATATATATATATATATATATATATATATATAAATATATATTATAATTTTTTTCTATATGTATACTTTGACAATATAAGTAATAATGAACTTGCCATGTCAATAAAGTCAAATGAATTGAATTGAAAGACAGAAAGAAGAGAGAGAGAGAGAGAGAGAGAGAGAGAGAGAGAGAGAGAGAGAGAGAGAGAGAGAGAGAAATTCTGAGAGAAGTCATGCAGAAGAACAGCTCCTTCCTGACTTGTTATAACTTTTTGGTTGTTAAGAGCGAGATTGACACGATTAAAATAGCAAAAAATGTATAGATAATCAAATTGTACAACTGAAGATCAACACAGGAGAAAAATATTGACAGAGAGTGAGTTAGCCAAATGTAAATCTGTCAGCTAGTTTACCGTCTAGCTCCAACTGTTTACTGGTGGTAACCATAGCAACACGGCCACTGAGGCAGCAGCAGCAGCGACTGAGAGACTCCCCCTCCCCTTTTTATTTTTGAATACCCAGCAGAAATCAAATCAGATTTAAAAAAACAGAATTCTGAGGGAGAACCCAGAAACTTTGTTTGCCAACTGCTCACAAAACAGGACTGTTACCAACCTGTTATTTTACACAGAGTACACTACTGCCTGGCATACAGCGTTTCAGCTATACCACAAAGAAAGGCATCTGCAAGGGAAGGCAAATCCACATTTTTGAGGACAGCGATAAGGACCAGGAAAACAGGTTTCTGACGGTAAACATGTATCAGAACGGCACTGTCATGGTCCAGGGAAGTGAGGCTGCACTCAGCTCTTTTTGCAAGAATTCCCCACCCTTAGGAAGATAGCGGAAAGCAAAAAAGACAAGGACAGCACCCCAACCTCTCCGCTCACCTCAGGCACCCCAACAGCAGGACTATCCTCCCCCCTGCCTGCCTACAACCACCAGAGCCAAGACCACACTACCATCAGCCTGCTGAGACAGGCTGGCTCTGTTAGAGGTATGGGTTACTGAGCTGAAGGAGCAGCCCCCCAGCTACACCACCACCAGCCCAGACACAGAGCTTCTACAGGACCAGATCAACCAGTGCAGGACCCAGCTGAAGAACTCTGTCCAGGAGCTGAGAGAGAGGCTTACCACAACGCTTGAAGAGGTAAAGGCCACCATGAGGAGAGAGCTAGTGCAGGTAAAGAAGGAGGTGGCAAAGGAGTTGTCTGTCATCAAGAGGGTGCTGCAGCACAGAGAGCAGACTGTAGAGACTCCTAGAGAGAAGCTGCAGCCCCTCACCACCCCTAACACTCCCACTGACTCACCTTTACCCACAACCCCCCATACCGACAACCCTTTACCCACACCCCCAGTCAAAAAGGAGGCTCACATGGGGACACCTACTACAGAGAGAAGCTCTCTGCCCCCCCCTGACACACCCCCACACACCCCTCCACGTACACAGGTCCTGTGTACCCCAGCCAGAGACCATAAATGCACTAATCTGGTAAAACCCACTGAGGTGGCCATCCTCACTGACTCAAATGGGAAATTCATCCAAGAGGATAAACTCTTCCCCCACCACAAGGTGTGCAAAATATGGTGCCCAAAAACACAGGATGCACGCCACATCCCAGCCTGACTTTGGCACACCAGGCCACATTATTATTCACACCGGCACCAACAACCTGCGAGAGGAGCAGGAGAGAGTAGGCAGCCTGATCAACAGAGTAGCAGAGAGGGCCTCTGAGTGGTTCCCCAACTCCCACATCACTATCTCCACTCTGCTGCCCCGCAAAGACTTTCATCCCCGTACCATTCAGAAAGTCAACGCTGACATCACCAGAGGGTGTGGCCTACTCCCGAACGTGCACGTTGCTCACCACCCAACAATCACCCCAGAGCACCTGCACGACCACTCCCACCTGAGGAAGCAGACAGTAGGGATGTTTGCCAAGTCTCTAAAGGATGTGACACTTGGTAGACAAACACCCCATGCCGCACTGGACAGAGGACCACCCGGTAGGTGTCCCTACCGGACACCTGCACCACCAAGGAGCCCCAGGCCCCCTCAACGCCCCACCAGACCAAGCGCACCCCACAGGCCCCACCCACCAGAGCATCACCACTTCCATCAGCTTAGCCAGATTGGACCGGGCCCAGCCTACTACCCCGCACCAATCCACCACCTCTACCAGACCTGAGAGGAAGCCCCATGGCCCAGACCTGGCCCCCCTCCATTCCACAGGGCCCAACAGCAGGACCAGCGCAGCTATGCAGAGGTCAGAGGACAAGAGAACCCTGCAGTATTGAGTGAGATTAAACAGCTCCTCAAATACATCTGCACTAAACTGCACTAAACACACATGGACACATGCATGCACACACACACACACACACACACTGGAGTTCAACATGCATCTTAAAGATGTTGACGTCATCATTCTGCAGGAGACATGGTGTAAGGAAGACATTGTCACTCACTGTCCCACAGGCTACAGAGAGGTCATTGTGCCATCACAGAAACACAGCTCTGTCAATAGAGGCAGAGACTCTGGAGGACTGATCATTTGGTACAAATCCCAACTACAAAATATAATTGATCCCCTCAAAATTGGTAAATATCACATTTGGTTAAAGCTGAAAAAATAACTTGTACTGACAGAAAAAGATGTGTTCCTTTGCACAATATGTACCCCCAGGTTTCCAGGCCCAGGGAAATGTGCTCATCTGTGGGGACACAAATGCGCACACAGGAACACTACCTGATCTAACGACCACATGAGAGGGCAGCTTTATTTCAGGCCATACTCTTTCTAACTGCCTTAATCTCCCCCATAGAAACAACAGTGACAGCACCATCAACAAAAACAGAAGGGATCTGTTGCAGCTCTGTAGAAGCCTGGGTCTGTACATTGTCAATGGTAGGTTACAGGGGGACGCTTTGGGGAGATTCACCTGTTTCTCACCTCTTGGCCACAGTATTGTAGACTATATGATTACAGACATTGACCCTTTCTCTCTCAGCTCATTCACTGTCAAGCCACTAACACCTCTGTCTGATCACAGCCAAATTACGTTGTTCCTCAAAAGAACATATGGAAACAACCACACATTCATAGCCCAGTAAGCTGTACAACATCAGAAATTCATACAGATGGGCCCAAAACAGCACAGAAGAATACCAGAAAGCAACCTGTAACCAAAATATCCAAACACTCTTAGATAACTTTCTGGATACCACATTCACGTACAGTAAAGAAGGCATCAATCTAGCAGTAAAAAACATCAACTATGTATTCAGGCAAACGGCAAAAGAAGCACAATTGAAATTGATTAAAAAAACAAAACAAAAAAAAACAGATGACAACTGGTTTGATGCAGATTGTAAAATTATAAGGAAAAAACTTAGAACACTATCCAACCAAAAGCACAGAGACCCAATTAATGGTGAATTACGCCTTCATTACTGTGAACTTTAAAACTCTATAAACGTACACACAGAACCAAAAAAGCACAGTACAACAGCAAGCAGATGACACTAATTGAGTCCATAAACACAAACAACCTCTGGCAAAATTGGAAAAAACTAAAAAAAAAGCGATACAAAATGGTGACATATGGACAACCCATTTTAAAACACTCTACAACACCGTTGAAATTGACAAAAACGCAGAACAACGCCAAATTCATGAGAAGTTGAATGGGAAAAAGCTATAAAGGACAATCAAAATCCATTCGACTCCCCAATTACTGGCCAGGAGCTCTATAAGAAACTCCAGGCCCTCAAATGTAAAAAAGCACGCGGACCTGATGGCATCCTAAATGAGATGCTCAAACTCACTAGTGCAAAATTTCAATTGGCTATATTAAAACTGTTTAATTTGATCCTGAGTGTAGGTTATTTCCCCTGACATCTGGAATCAAGGACTCATAACACCAATCTTTAAGAACGGAGACAAATTTGACCATAACAATTACAGAGGCATTTGTGTGAACAGTAACCTGGGGAAGGTTTTCTGTAGTATTATAAATGTAAGAGTTCTAAACTTCCTTAATAAGCACAATGTCTTGAGTAAAAGCCAAATTAGATTTTTACCAAAACATCACACAACTGATAATATTTACACCCTTACACACCCTGATAGATAAACCTGTCCACCAAAATATACGCTTGTTTTATCGACTTCCAAAAAGCATTTGATTCTATATGACATACAGGACTGTTCTACAAAGTTATTGAAAGTGGTGTAGGGGGTAAAACATATGACATAATTAAATCAATGTATACTGGCAATATGTGCAACATTAAAATTGGCAAGAAAATAACATAATTCTTTAACCAGGGGCGGGGCCTTCGCCAGGGTTACAATCTGAGCCCTGCACTCTTCAATATATAACGAATTGGCCACTATTCTAGAAAAATCAACAGCCCCTGGTGTTAGTCTCCACAATTCAGAGGTTAAATGCCTACTCTTCGCAGATGACCTATGCCTGCTGTCACCCACAGCACATGGCCTACAGCAGAGCCTGGACCTGCTAAAGCAGTACTGCCAGACCTGGGCCCTGGCAGTAAACCCAAAGACTAAAATAAGGATTTTCCAGAGAAGATCCAGATCACAGGGAATTAGACCAAAGTTCTCAATTGGTACAAAATATATAGAGTACTGCACACACTACAATTACTTAGGTTTAAAAATAAGCTCAACTGGACACTTTAATGAGGCAGTGAATGAACTGAGAAAGAAAGCACGCAGGGCATTCTACGCTACTAAAAAACAAATTCAAGTTGAAATACCTATTAAAATTAGCCTAAAACTAATTGAATGTGTCATTGAACCAATTGCACTTTATGGCAGCGAGGTGTGGGGTCCACTTGCAAAACAAGATTTCATCAAATGGGACAAACACCCCATTGAAACCCTGCATGTAGAGTTCTGTAAGATTCTCCTACATGTCCAGAAGAAAACTACAAACAATGAATGCAGGGCAGAATTAGGTCAAAACCCACTAATAATAAAAACTCAAAAAAGAGCAATTAAGTTTTGGAAACATCTAAAATACAGTGACCCCCTCTTATATCATTACCAAGCAATGCCAAGAGCTGAGCAAAGAAAATAGTCCCCTCATCCAGCTGGTGCTGGGGCTGAGTTCACAAACTTGTTCTACTAACACACTGAAACCTCAGGACCAGAACATCCAATCAATCAGAATAACCCAAATTACAACAAAACTACATTGCTTATTGGGAAACACAAGCACAAGCACAAAGCAAAATGCAGTGCTATCTGGCCCTAAATCGACAGCACACCGTGGCTAACTATTTGACCATGGTTACTGATCAAAACCTTAGAAAAACCTTAACAAAGTACAAGCTCAGTGAGCACAGCCTTGCCATTGAGAAGGGTAGACACAGGAAAACCTGGCTCCCTGTAGAGGAAAGTCTGTGCAACCACTGCAAAACAGCAGAACCTGAGACAGAGCTACATTTACTGACAAAATGTAAAAAATATAAAACAATTAGAGAGTGTCATTTCCCCAAATTTGAAACTAGTATTCACGGTTTCCTAGACCTCTTTGATGAGAGTAGGCTACCCATCCTGTTGGGGGAAGACGCAGAGAGCTGTGAGTTGGCAGCGCACTACATTGCTGCCTGCCATAAGATGAGGGACAGTGTCTGACAGACCAATCAACCTGCACATGTCCTCTACTGTATGCTTATTGTTATTGTTCAATGTATGGTTATTTTGACCCTTGGTTATTGTTGAGAGAAAGAAAGAAAGAAAGAAAGAAAGAAGAGAGAGAGAGAGAGAGAGAGAGAGAGAGAGAGAGAGAGAGAGAGAGAGAGAGAGAGAGAGGGTGCATCCAGGGACTGAGATGATAGTCTTTAGATTGAACTGGGAGAAATAAAGGAAGACCAGGGTTCACATTCCATGTACCCTGAACGGAGATGAGATGGAGGTAGAAACCTGGAGAAGCGTGCAGTTCCATAATCTGAAGGTACATAGAGGAGGGTAGAGCTTCTCTTCTGCCTGGCTGGCATGGATGGATCAGGGGCTGTGGTATTGGCTTTTGAATATACATTCTCCTTGGATGATGTTCTGTATACGGAAAATATAATTGTCACACTAATGAGCTGAGCCGAGTTGAACCGAGTAGAGCTGTACTGCGCTGGTCTGGTTACACATCCACCATAGTTGCTGGAACAATGCTGTAAAGGAAAATGTGAAAACAGAATCCGAGTCAGCATAGTTCAGATTGACACAACAGTGTGAAACAGCTACATATAGCTGTAACTACTACGGCAGACCTCCTTGATTTGCTTTAAGATCCGGGGTGTCTGTATCCGCGTAGTGTGCAGCAACTCCTCCTCACCACCCCGCCGTAAGGTCACGCCTCATCAGCCCCTTAGCCATCGCTCCCTCCACTCCCTCCACTCACCCCTCTGTCTGATCACAGCCCATAAACCAGGAGCTGCATGACACCGAAATTAACAAACGCTTGACATTTGCTCCACGTCCAATTACTTAATATCCAAGGCTGAGCACATGTTTAATCAACATTCATATCCCTCAGGGATCCAGAGGCAGCTCTCTGCATCACCACCCAAGCCACATTAGGCCCCTTCCCCTGGGCCACTACCACTACGGCAGGCAGGCTCCACTGTTTACCCTCATACAAACACACTGGAGACAGTTTTCATACAAACACACTGGAGACACCCCTCGTCCAAACACACTGGAGACACCCCTCATCCAAACACATTGGAGACACCCCTCATCCAAACAAACTAGAGACATCCCTCGTCCAAACACACTGGAGACATCCCTCATCCAAACACACTGGAGACATCCCTCATCCAAACACACTGGAGACATCCCTCATCCAAACACACTGGAGACATCCCTCATCCAAACACACTGAAGACACCCCTCGTCCAAAGACACTGGAGACACCCCTCGTCCAAACACACTGGAGACACTGTCACCCAGCCAAATCAACCGCATGGGATTTCAAAATAAATCTGGGGGTAGGTTTAGGTTTAGGGTTATCAATGAATCCATCTATTACAGTAGGGTCAAACATACTATCCAAGCCCCCAAAGAGACCCCCATCTCCTGGGCAACTTCCCCTGTCACGCTCCAGCAGGGTCTGGCCAGACATATACCCTGGCATCCTAGGAAGGTCAAGAGCATGCTGGATATGGCTGGGTAATGGGCTGGGGAACAGGTAGGAGAGAGGGCTAGGGAGCAGGCTGGACATGGCTGGGGAGAGGGCTAGGGAGCAGACTGGACATTGCTGGGGAGAGGGCTAGGGAGCAGGCTGGACATGGCTAGGAAGCAGACTGGACATGGCTGGGGAGAGGGCTAGGGAGCAGACTGGACATGGCTGGGGAGAGGGCTAGGGAGCAGACTGGACATGGCTAGGAAGAGGGCTAGGGAGCAGACTGGACATGGCTGGGGAGAGGGCTAAGGAGCAGACTGGACATGGCTGGGGAGCAGACTGGACATGGCTGGGAAGAGGGCTGGGGAGCAGACTGGACATGGCTGGGGAGCAGACTGGACATGGCTGGGGAGAGGTCTGGGGAGCAGACTGGACATGGCTGGGGAGAGGGCTGGGGAGAAGACTGGACATGGCTGGGGAGCAGACTGGACATGGCTGGGGAGCAGACTGGACATGGCTGGGGAGAGAGGAGAGATCAGAGAAGTGAAGGCTGATTTCCCCTCACCACAGGGGGGGCATGGGAGGACAGATGACACCACAACATCTGGGATATGCTGGCTCAATGCATGTGAGACTTACAAATATACACAGATGGTAAGAGTTAGTATTGACACTAAACCAGAGTCGGGATATTGGATGATTTTTCTTAAGTACAAGCCATTTAGCAGACACTTTTATCCAAAGCGACTTACAGACTTACATATTTTTTATGTATGGGTGGTCCCAGGAATCGACCCCCTATCCTGCCATTGCAAGCGCCATGCTCTACCAACTGAGCTACAGAGGACCACCATAGATTTTATGGAATCTGTTTTAAACCTGCATACACACATGTTTGTTTCACTATCCTTGTGGCAAACAAACAATTGATTCCCATTCAAAATCCTATTTTCTCCACAGAGATGGAACACATTAGAGAGACAGAAGGTACGGAGCATAGCGCAGTGTTGCAATGGCGTTTTTTGTCACAAAAGGGGCGGCTCCTTGTAATACGCTCCGGAATTTTACATAGTTTTATACTATCTGAAAATTGAGAAGTGCCATATCATTACTTCCGCAGCCGTGTTGTTGCTTGGTTCCTTGATCTGATCTATAGGCTATATAGGCTATTCATCAAAGTAGCCTATTTTGCATTGATAACCAAATATAATCTCAGCAACTGTTAAAACAGTAAACCAAACAACAAGAATCCACCCAAAAAGGAATTTGGTTTAGAAGTAATAACTAGCGATTACAGGCTATTGTGAAATAGTGTAACCTTCTGTAGCCACATTAGCTAGCCATGTGCTATTTTCTCCATGACCAAAATATGATGACGTTCTATTTGTAGCTTATATCGGAATGAATACCCTAGTTGCTATGTTTTTAGCCAGTCTAAAGCCAGCTAGCCAGGCTGCCAGCTAGCTACTACTACAAGGGAAAGTCTTCCTTGCTTTCACAACAACAACAAAAAACTCTGCTATCGCCCCCTTGTGAATGGGAGTGAGTGGGACCGGTGAGGATATAGTGTTACCAGAAGGTGTCTGCTGCTCCAAAAATTCCACCCCACTCAAGTGCATGCAGGGGTGTAAAGTACTTAAGTAAAAATACCTTAAAGAAAATACCTTTTAGTACTTTATTGGGTGACTTTCACTTTTACTTGAGTCATTTTCTATTAAGGTATCATAACTTTTACTCAAGTATGAAAATTGGGTACTTTTTCCACCACTGCACGAACTCATGGACACACATAAATCAACTGAGTGAAGCTTGTAGTAACCTTAATCCCTAAACCTAAACCTCAACCTAACCCCTAAGTTTAAAATAACCTTTTTCCTTGTGGGAATTGGCAAAATGTCCCCACCTGTCCGTATTTTCCTTGTTTTACTATCCTGTCACACGCACACACACACACAAACACACTGGAATGGGTTCATTTTAAAACACATACGCGCACACACACACACACGTACACACGTACACACACACACACGCTGGAATGCGGAAATGTAAAACACACACACACAAACACACACACACACTCTTTCTTCCACTGAGCATACATTGTATAACAATAGGCTGATCCATGATCAAACAGACGATTCCATCTGTATGTGTGCAGTTCTGATTTAAGTGGAAGTGTCAGCAGGATGATGTATGACCCGGGAATGAGCTGCATCCCAGAAGCCTGATACAAGCAGCCCAACCCCCCCATCTGAGCCTGCCCCAGCCCCAGCCAACTCATTTGTCAGAGAGAAACCATTTCTGTGCAGCAGTGCATTGAGCTTAAGGTTATTTCATTTCTTCATTACAAACTGTGGTGATCCTTGAAATCTAGGCTAGGCTAGGCTAGGCTATACACAGAGAGAGAGAGAAAGAGAGAGAAACACAGATTGGTATACAGATCGCAGTCATTTTAAACCTTGGTGTAGCCAGTGTGGTTTAATAAAGGTTTGTGCGGAAACAAAGGAAGACATTTGGTGTAGGGGAGGATAGCAAAACATTGACCAACTGTTGTGTGTGTATTTTATACATCTTTTTTTATTTGTTTTATTTATTGCACACCTCACATAATCAAACCACAGCTAGCCTTTAGAGCAGCAATATATAGCCTAGCCTACGCATCCAATAATTTTTTATTTTTTTTATTTTTATTAAATGGAATAGAGTTATAGCCACCCTCAGTTTTGCCTTTATGACCTTAGCATTGAGCTAAACAACAATCCAAGGTGTATGAGTCCTCTGTGTCCAATAGTCACATGTCATTGTGCATAATGTGAACAGATTTGTCGGGGTTAATGTCCCACTGGGCACACACTGGTTGAATCAAAAATTGTTCCACGTCATTTCAATTAAATTATTTTTAATCAACATGGAACAGACATTGAATTGACGTGAGACAGGTCATGTTTGGGGACTGTGTTTGGCACAGGGCAGCCACACAGAGAAACAAAGATGGGGCCATCGTTGTCATTCATTTTAGTCAGTGGCCCCAACTCTGCCGCCCAGCCTCAATGACTAGAGTTAACATAGCAAAAGTAAATCAGTGACAGTGAAATTAGAACGACATGTTATGCTTGGTATGGTTACATAAGACAGAAGGTTCCTTAACCCCTAAAAGTATAACCCTTAATTGTTTTAAGATGGTCATACCATGGACAAATGCCACTATTGGACTGGGGGCGTCGCATCTCCTCGGCTTCGTCTCCCGTTAATGTCACATCCATCACAGGCCAAGCCCCGTCCTGCCATGTCGGGAGAAATTAGACCGGTCGTGGACAGGAATTAATTGGAGGGACAAGCACAAGTTGATACTGCCTGCATAAATGTAGGCTAGGTAGCGCCTGGACAAAACAATTGTCCCTTGTGAAGCTGTCTACTGTCTTGGTAGAATTGTATTCGTGATACATTTTGAATTAGTGATTGTGTTTCCAATTACAGAATGGTCCCTGGCTATGACCGTGATCTAATACTACAAAACTGTACAATTAGTAACAGTAATAGCATCTAAAGTGATGGTTACTTTCTGTGCAAAATTGTATGGCCTCTCTCCAGTATGCTGAATGAGGCAATGGCTTTGTCTGTAATTTATCTGTGGCACAAACTGCTCTGTGACTTACTACTGCCACCTGGTGATGAATATGTGCCCTCATCTGTGGATTAATAAACCTGTTAAAAAGACATGTTGTACATCCCTGGTTATGCTTTGAGCCAAGAGATATACGTCTCATGCGTTTACTTCAATGAGCTAAAATGTGACATTAAATGCAGTAGCAAACACACACACACACACACACACATCCAGGCTGTATCACATCCAGACGTGATTGGGAGTCCCATAGGGCGGCGCACAATTGGCCCAGCGTCGTCTGGGATTGAACGGGGGAGGCCGTCATTGTAAATAAGAATTTGTTCTTAACTGACTTGCCTGGTTAAATAAAGGTTCAATAAAAATATATCTAAAAAAACACACAAACACAGACAATAAGCTCACATCAGCAGCCATGTCAATCACCATGTACAACCAACCACACAATAATGTAATATGAACGGAGTCGACAGACGTATTCTGTGACTAATGGGAATAATGTGTTTTCATCACTCCGTACCAGAGGAGCGTGGGGTTCGGCATCAGAGTCAATAGAACCCTGCTTGAGGAGATGATGCAGCATGTTACAGGCAAGTCCAGGGGGGGGAGCCAACCCTCTGTGATTCAACCAGTCAGCCTGGCCCTCAGCCAAGTGCCAAGATCTGCCCATCCCTTTGCGTTATGCAGATTAGCTGCACATGCATGATGAGGAATGAAGGAATTTGCATCCTTCCACAGAGATGCGGGCTGAGCGGGGAAAGTGATGGGTCCAGGCTTGTCATGTCCCACAGGCAGGTTGCAGAGGGAGCGGAGCAGGGAGATCTTTTTCACTGTAAATCAAAATCCCACTTTTAATTTGTTAAAAAAAAAAGGATGTATTGTTAATACTTACTGTAGACCGCTCATATGTCAGGCTGAAAGCAAAATTGTAAATCTAAGTTGTAAAATGATCGCTCATAAAAATAATATGGAGATGTGATGTTTAAATGGCAATTCAGGCAACGTTCTGTGTTTTTATTTCCCCAGAATGCTAATCAGAGGTAATTAGACCCCTCATTAGCCATGGGGTTGAGGCTATTCCAAATGCAAAATTACACAAATAAATCAAATGTATTAAAACACACACATCATCTCACCACCCCTCTACTGTTAAATGCCCGGAAGACTCCGGAGGCTTTTGACCACTCACACATTATTTTATTTCTCTGTCTCTGTCTATGCAACTGTTTTGACTGAATTGACTTCCAGCTCATTGCAAGTGTTCCACAGTGGTTAATAGTATGGCTTTGACCCCTTTAACTGTCAATGGGATAAATGGTATCTCAACAGAAGAACTGAAAGGAATTGGCTACATTTTAATGCTACTGTTTTGGATAGTAATACATATCTATTATTCTGACAATTGTAGGAAAATGGCAGCCTGGGTACCGGCCTGTCTTCCCTCTCTTGCCAACTCTTTATGGCGTTGTCATGCCAAACATTTAGCTTGACAATGTAGTAGGCAAACGCACAGATCTGGGACCAGGCTAGGAAAATGGTGCATGCATCACCCAAGGCATGCTCCTAATATATTATACTCTATTGTCAGTGTGAACTTTCAGGAGTAAATCAGATTAGGCTACTGAATATTTTATAGTGATGTCTAAACAACAATGGCAGGACTTGGGGACAGCCTTGCTCTGCCTTTCTATAATTTATGATAAGACTATGAGATAAGACTAAAAAGTAGAGCCTCCCTGTTAGATTGCTTTTCTTGTTTTTATATTATATCATATTATTTTCTATGCTAACCTTTTATGTTATATTCTCTAGAATATTTAGAGTAGAAGAATATAATATTATGTTACATATTATGTTAATATTATGTTTAAAAATATATACAAATACCTACCATCAGATTGGACCCATAGCCTACCACGATTATTTCGTACAATCAGATTTATCCGAAAATCTGATCACATAAAAATGTTCTGAGCAATTCACCATGCATTCCGCAGTGGATGATAAACCTAGGAACCAAGAATTGCGATAACGTTTCCGCCCGTGCACTTATATTAGACGTCAGTTGAATGCTTGTTTTGGAGAAAGTGAACGTTTTAGCATAACGTTAGCTAGATAGCAAGCTAAATGCTTATTTTGTCAAATAATAACGGTATTTGTTACTTAATAGCTTGTGGGGCGTGATTTAGCCATTTCTAAAGGTTGCCATAAGGTGAGTTGGCAGAAATTAATCGAATTAATTTTGTTTCATAGCTACATTTGTGGGTAGCTAACGTTAGCTAGCTAGCTCTGTTTCAAAAGTAACCAACCTCCCTGGTTGGCTAGCTAATGTTTGTAAAAATGTTATTCTGTTGGATATTATTTGGTAACGCTTCATTTCAAGGGGTCCTTATTACAGTGTAACTACTACTGTAACAAGTATTGTAGTTGATTGTAATAACTCATAGTTACACTGTACGAACACCATGTAACTGTTGGTAATTGCAGTCTGTAATTGCAGTGGTTTAACAACAAATAAGTGTTTATTTTCTTCTCAGCTACATCCGGTTCAATAATAACTGTCACAAGGTCATAATATCTTGTGGACTGATGCGCTGGGTGTTGCGAGATATAAACAATTGGAGGCTTAATAGGCTCTAATTACTGACTGGGGTCTACCATACGGGTAGCCTAGTGGTTAGCCAGTAACCGAAATGGTTGCTGGATCGAATCCCCCGAAGAGACTATGTGAAAAATGTATCAATGTGCCCTTGAGCAAGGCACTTAACCCTGTAAGTCACGCAATATTATTTAAAATTATAATAAATAAAAAAACTCATAATGAATGCATATGTTACCCATTATGATAAACCCATAAGTACCACACAGAGTACATGATATATCTGCATAAGTACAATGTATTTACTAAGTGCTACACAGGATTTCGATTGTAAAACTGAAGTGTATCTTGAGGAGTACTTGTAATTAACGTGTACTTATACACTGAGTGTACAAAATATTAGGAACGCCTGCGCTTTTCATGAGTGACCAGGTGAATCCAGGGGAAAGTTATTTATGTCACTTGTTAAATCCACTTCAATCAGTGTAGATCAAGGGGAGGAGAAAGGTTAAATAAGGATTTTTAAGCCTTGAGACAATTGAGACATGCATTCATTGTATATGTGTGCCATTCAGAGGGTGAATGGCCAAGACAAAGGATTTAAGTGCCTTTGAATGGGGTATGAGTATGTCAAGAACTGCACCACTGCTGGGTTTTTCACGCTCAACAGTTTCCCGTGTGTATCAAGGATGGTCCACCACTCAAAGGACATCCAGACAACTTGACACAACTGTGGGAAGCATTGGCGTCAACATGGGCCAGCATCCCTGTGGAGAGCTTTTGACACTTTGTAAAGTCCATGACTGGACAAATTGAGGCTGTTCTGAGGGCAAAAGGGAGTGCAACTCAACATTAGGAAGGTGTTCCTAATGTTCCTGACAACCTGGCCCTTATTTTAAGGCTTCTGGAAGAGCCATCCAAGTGGGAGGATAAACACACTAGTACACCACAGAGTACATGTAATATCTGCAGAAGTACAATGCAATTATTAGGTGTTACACAGGATTTAGCTAGTTCAAATGAAGTTCATCTTGGTGTACTTGTAATTATTGTGTACCTACAACACTAGGCTAGCTAGCAAATGCTAGCGAACTACCTATGCTAAATCGTCCAGCCGAATTCATGTATTCCAAAAAGCTAAAACAAATGCATTGGAATACGTACTTTCTCTCTCCTGTATTGACGTTTTTGAACCTACAACACTTTATATCTTTTGCGGACATCTTTCATGTCTGTATTTTGCACACTGCGCACTTTATCAAAACGTGGGCATGTTCGAGGTCATTTTTTATGTCAAGTATGTTGCGCAGATGGACAGACCTTGCAATGATGTACAGTATGTATAAATCATTGAGGTCTTGACGTGACGCCTTAATTCCTTGGATACATAAATAATTGCTCAAATGCATCCCATCCAAAAGTGAGAATGTTCCTCAACAGTGAAACCCTTGCAAGGTTACATGATAGAATAAGAGTTTGCCTCATGACCATTTTAAGTTCCTTTATAAACCATTATTCAACTAAGCTTAAAAGGCGTACAATTTGGCAAGCACAAATGACTATCTCACTACTTTAAACTTAACTTTTTATTAATGTGTCTAAAAATGTTTAATTGATGGTTAATAACCTTTTACTGCAGTGGGCTAAATCAGGGTCACAGAGAGTGTTTCTTCGTAGTCTTAAACGTACTTTGAAACAAAAGCATTCACCTCACACACATGGTTATGGGCTTTAAAAAAAGATGATACCTGTATCATGTCAGATTTGTTTTTGTGAACCCATTTTTGCCATTACGCCTGGGCATCAGAATCCAGAGCCCTTTATTGTAGAGTTGTGTCAATGAGGTGGTCGGTTTTCAATTGGCTAACCCATATCATGTGGTTTGTGCAGGCTGAAATATGGTGCGTTGGGATGCTATCGGAAACTTGAACATTTGTAACAAGCATGGTAACAAGCATTAGTTTTTACACCCCTGTAATTACAGACTGCAGTTACCACCAGTTACATGTTGTTATTATAGTGTAACTATGATTTATTACAATTAATTACAATACTTGTTACAGTGTAATGCCATATGTAATTACACTGTAATAAGGACCCCTTAGTTTACATACTCCATAATACATAACAATATTTGTAAATGACTAAATGATTTGTTCACTACAGATGTTGTCCTCCTATTGGCAGCTGGGATGTGCCACGGCGGAACTAGAATGATGTTAGTGGACACAATGCTAGCCAGGCAACATGGACCACAGGAGGCCTTTGGTGTTATGGAGAAGACGACACAGGGCAGGAATTATCAGTGTGTCACATGCTTGAAATGTTTTTCCGCCCCATCCAAACTACAGAGGCACATCCTTTCACACACAGGACAACGACCATTTGGGTGTCACCTCTGTGAAAAGGCATTTCGGCAACTAGCACACCTGAAACTCCATCTTAACACACATCTTTATCCAAAACGAACTGAACAGAAGAAGATGAACGTAAAGTCTAGCTTGCATCCAAGTGTATATGAAAATACCCCTCCTGTAAAGATAGACAACTCAAAAGCATGTTTGCAGACAGGCTCCTTGGACCCAGTCGGTGCAGAGGACACATTGGAGGTAGACATCAGGCCTACTGCACCTGTCCACATAATTGAGGAAAACTCTCTCTGTTCCTCTCGCTGTATCGCTGAACTATATCCCCCACACTCCGAGGTAGAGAGGTTTGAGAAGCAGCACACAGAAGACGAGCCAATTAGGAACCACGATGACTGGAGTGAACCTGAGAAACAGACACTGGATGAGGATAGATCCTCCACAGATGAAACAGTGGACAAACATACACAAATAATTGAGAATTCAAACTCTCATAAATGCCCTGAGTGCTTTAAGTGTTTCAGCGCCCCGTCCAAATTAAAGAGGCACTGCCTGATTCACACAGGCCAGAAACCATTTCAGTGCTACCTATGCCGGCGTGCTTTTAGGCAGCTGGCCCATCTTAAGGTACACTACAGAATTCACTCAGGGGTCGCCAAGTCTAGAAGTCTCAAATCTTTCTCTCAACCCCAGAGGCCAAAAACCTGGCCAAGGAACTATCCATGTAACATTTGTGGCAGGAGATTTAAACAGAAGAGAAATTTGATAGTTCACCAGCGAACTCATCAAGTTCCAGATACTGCTGTGCACCCTGATAAGTTAGATAATACGACTAAGGCCTGCCTTTCAACTCACACTGACCATGCTTCCCAAGTAGATTTCTCAAACTCTGAAAATGCTATAGCGTACAATACAGAGCTGAATGAAAAGAGTCAAATACATGTTGTTGAAGGTTTAGACAGCTTATCTGAAGAATGGCATAACAGTGCAAAGCATGCGTCACAGGACATTGACCTCACTCGCTCCTCAGACAGAAACAATAAGTCATCTGTGTCTAATCGCACTGACCGTACAAACACAGGTAAGGTAAGGGAAAATCAGTGCATGCTGTGCCTAAAGAAGTTTGACTATCCCCTCCAAACTCTCCAGACATCTATTGGTCCACATGGACATCAAGCCGTTCAGATGCACCGTCTGTAGTAAGTCTTTCAGACAGCTCTGCCACTTACAGAATCACATGAAGGCCCACCACGTAAAAAGCGACAATGTTTTGAAAAGTGTAGAAGATGCTCCCGACCAACCAGGGGTTATTCTATTAAAGGACAAGTCTGTTTCTGAGATGAGGAGAAATCAAAGTGAACATTTAGACCAAGTTTCTCAACCTCAGGAAGCCAGCAGAGACATCAGTGAAGGTTGTTTTCTAAGCCAGTATGTTCTACCTGTCAGACCTACCTTCAGTCATTGCTCCACTGACAATCTCTACAACTATGGTGCTCAACAAGCCAATACATGGAACACCAGTGGGAAGCTGCTACCTGGATTGGACTGTGATACAGTAAACAGGAAGTCTGCAGCGGAGCCAGTGTCTCTCAGACAAGGACATAACACAGACTACACAAATACCAGTGATGTGTTTGAAAGCACACCAACACACCAATCACTGGTAGGCATATCTAAACAAAGGAGTTGCATCTTTCAAAACAAACCCACAATCCATGCCAGAGGGCGTTATTGTTGCCCAATTTGTTCAAAGCGCTTTGATGCTCCATCCAAGCTACAGCGGCATTCCCTGATCCATACAGGACAGAGGTCCTATCAGTGCCCCACTTGCCTCAAGACATTTAGACAAAAAGCTCATCTGAAGGTGCACCAGTCTGTTCATGAACAAAGAAAAGAGGCTAAACCCTCTACTAATCATAGTGACGACCGAGAGACCAAGTCTTTCTCAAGACCAAAAAAGACCCCATCTTCAAATGAAAAGGACGTAGTCTTCTGTAATAGGAGTCAGAAGACATCACGTGACAGTGATCTCTCTGCTGTCCCTCCAACTCAATCCGACTGCCCCCTGACAAACAACGTCAACAGCCCACCACCACCTTCTGTTGCACCTAGGACATTGGGGGGGTACCAGTGCATGGCCTGTCTAAAGAAGTTTGACTATCCTTCTAAACTCTCCCGACATCTATTGGTCCACATGGGCATCAAGCCTTTCAGATGTGCCGTCTGTAGTAAGTCCTTCAGACAGCTCTGCCACCTACAGTCTCACATGAAGGTTCACAATAGTAAGACCACACTGCATGAGGATGGTCAACAGAGGAACATCAACTTGGCTCAACTGGACAACATTGCCCCTGAGGCTGGGGTTGTTTCGGAGGGACACATTTTTGCAGCAAGTCTTCATCCAGACGAACCCGGCCCAAGTCAAACTTTTGGAAATAACATACAAAATAGTAATGGCGGTGAATCCTTATCTCACTACTGTTCAACAGAAAGCATGAACCAATCAACAGAAATCATCAGAAAGAATGAAACAACTCCAACCCCTGAACAGTCGGAAGACATGAAAAGCATGAAGTCAGAAAATAACTGCCTAGTGGAGCAGAAATGTATCTCGCCTCCTCAACTGACAAAGAGCACTTGGAATATTGCTGAAGAGAAACATGTGGACAAGTTTCCCTCAGATGACTATTATGGACAGCAAAACCATCCCCTGATTCCCAACTGGTTAAACCCCTATCCATATCACCAAGAAACCACAAATAACAAACAGACATATTCAATTGCTACCCACCGTCTTCCTTACCTGGAGGAACCAGGACCCAGCCACAGTGACCAACCGGAAATACTAGTTGATGTGAATCACAAGTTAAATCAATATCAATCCCCTTTAGAATCTCCTAGCACTAATTCACAATATGAAGCTAAAGAGGAGGAAAGGTTGGAGGTTGGGCTTAGGTCAGAGTTTAATGTTACATACAAGTCAGAACCTCCCAACGACCTTCACGCCTGCTCAGACTGTAGTCAGTGTTTTACCACCAAGGGGAAACTGAATCATCACAGGTGTTCTCCAAGACATTCAGTTGAAGAGAGGCAGGCGAGCTCATATCAGTGCGCTATCTGTTTCAAAAGCTTCGAGGCTCCCTCGAAATTGAAAAGACACTATGTTATCCACACAGGCCAAAGGCCATTTCAGTGTACAGTGTGTGGAAAGTCTTTCACCCAGGCAGGCCATTTGAAGACACACCTGCAAATCCACAGGTAAAAGACTTGGGACATTCACCTACTGTATAACGACTCTAACCACAGATCTCCACACACTCGTATCTTACTTATATTTACCATTCTCCTCTACTCTCCAACATTAGCTTTTTGAATGACAGAATATACCTTTTTATTATGTATATTTTTCTGCCTTTCTATTCTGTCTTATTTTCTTGAAGTGGCTTTTATAGATGGTGTTATATGGTTTAATGACTTTGTACTATACAGTAATGTACGTGTGGTGTATTAATTGGTTTTAACAATCTGCCTATTTACAGTGTGATATTGCATGTTTATGTGTTGCCTGCATTATGAATATGTAAATATGACAGCAGTCGGTACTTCTGTTTCACACACAAAGTATACACTAATACAAATGTGTCTTTAGTGCAATACTCTGGCTGGCCATGGCATTATGGTGCTAGTTGGTTATAGCTAAAACAATATACATTTTGGGTAGGTCTTGTTTTTGGAACTGAGGTAGGCATTATTTATTTTGAGATGATAGGATCAATGCCATCAGATAACTTGGGAAGTTGTTTCATTGTGGCCTGCAGTACCACCTGTTCACACAAGATGGCATCATGTCTATGTGTTTTGGTTGGTTGAGCTGCGGTTGGTTAAGGAGAAGGTTTGACTTCTAATGACCGATGTTATTCGGGGACACTTCAGTGTGAAATAAACTCATTTTTACATGGTACATTATCAGTTTGACATTTAGATGCAAAATCATACTGATTTATGAATGTGTACTCATTTGAAGTGTTCAAACTGTCTTTAATCCTGATGTAAAGGTTCTGAAAAATGTTGAGGATCTTATAGAGTAGACTACCTAAGCTGGCAGGCCATGACAAGATAAAAAGCTCATTGACCTGTTAGGGATTTGTGGAGTACGGATTACGGAGATTATTTTTCCCCTAAAACCATTCAAGATTCAAGCTGTTTCTTCTTTAACCCTCCTGCTGTGTTCCGGTTGAATTGGACCGATTTACAAGTTTTCTCTCTGAAAAATGTAGTTCATTTAATCTGATTGTCGTAAGGTTCCATGACTTTGTCCACACAGGGCATCTGAACACACAAAATACATGTTGATGATTTTCATTACATTTTGGGTGTTTTATTTAACTTTTGTACACCTGTGGTGTTCCCTGTCAAAAATGACCGGTCATTAGAAATGAATGGGTGAGACTACAATTAGTGTATAAAATTGAGTTCAGGCACATGCCCGTTCATCAGATGGACACGCTTCCTCTCCCAGACCCCCACATGCATTGAGCACACACACACACCTCACTCCCCTTCTTAGCTTCCATGGCAACCCCCACAGGAACCTTTCCCCAATATAATCTTTTCCCCACGGGAACCACACCTGTTGGATTTCTCACAAACGATGGCAACATTGTTTCAATAATAATATCAGCTCTGGTATATAAAGCTTTTTTGAGGCCTTGCTCACAATTCATTCTGTGGCAGCACAATGACCAATCGATATACTGTATGTGAGGCTCTTGATCATATCTTTGATCATGACACTGGTGAGGAGGAGAGAGTCCTTGTTAAACTTTGACTCAAAGTAGTCTGTGATAAATAGCACAATATGTTTAATCTATTTGTTATAGTCAAAATAATCCATACATTCTGCTCTATTTACTCAAAAAACGAGTTGTATGAGCTACAGGCCATAAATAGCAAAAAGAAGTTCAAAACTTGCAATGTTCACAAGAACTTAAGTTGATAAAAAGATCTAACACAACATTAGGTGATAATATATGTATTATTATGGATTTATTATCAGCTATAATGGGGAGGACATTTTGGACCGGGAACACAGAATGAATTAACATGAAACGAACACAACAGGAATGTTTCACAAGATGTTATATTATGTGACGTATATTATATTGTATGCAGTTCTACTGTATATGCAAATAAATCGTATAAGTTTTATCCAAATGTGTTACAGCAGTTCATTGATATAAGGATAAATCAATATTGCTTGTGAATGTAAAACAATGTGTAAGGGATGTTCTTCGTTGTTTGCACTCCCTGCCATCACGCAATGGGGATGTGGGGAGGGATTGGGAGAGGGGGGGATTGGGAGACGGATGTGGGGAGGGTTTGGGAGAGGGGGGATTGGGAGAGGGATGTGGGGAGGGATTGGGAGAGGGATGTGGGGAGGGATTCATTTTGGTCATTTTGTACATCTAAATTAAAATCTCCCTAAATGAAACATTTTGGTCTTTACTGAGGCACCCCACAAAAAATAAAATCCCAATTTTAGTAATATGGATCAGGTCAGATTTTTTTTGGGAGTTCCCTGTCCACGTAAAAATATCTCAAATGCCTCAATATGTTGGCTAGGTGTAATTGACCAACAGCCGAAAACATAGACGAAGCTACCCTGAACCATGGCCTTACCCTCACCCTGACAGAATGGGTTTAGTTTCTGAAATACACAGTTGGACATTATGTGTGTCTTCTTGCTGCTCAGAGTAGAGGCAACAGAACGTCATATTTTATAGGTCAGGTTGTGATTACAGGGCAGTGTAATAATCTCTGACATGTCTCTGGTGTGCAGACATGGGATCTAATCCTAGCAGTAGTAGCCAGTCCTGCCCTGTTGCTACCTCATGTACCCATTTGATTGGATTAGGTAGCTTTACAGTAGACCTAGACCTCCAACCCAATAGAGACCTGTTAGGATTTGATAGATCATAATAATTAATATCGCTTCTATAGCACTATTCATTACATAAAGAATCTCAAAGCGTTGCAAAGCATCAACAACAAAAACCAAGCAATAAAAACAATAACATAATTAGGCTATTCATCATGGGGCCTATACACTTCTCAGTAGTTGATATTCAGATTTACCTTATGCAGGCGCGTAATGGGCTTTGCAGGTGTGGTTCCAGAATATTAGTGATCAATGAAAGGATGCATATTGTCTCCGTTTCAGAACCAACTGGTGTAGCCCTTTCCTGTAGTCAAATGAGCTCATGGATGGAATGTTATTTAAATGTTTCATAATTAGTAAAAATTGTATTTTATAACGCCGTGTTTCTATGTCAGACAGTTTTGTTATATTTCAGTCTTCTGTGATGTATATAAAGTGTAATATTGGGATGCAAACTGAAAATGTAATACATTTCTACTCTATATCTGACATGGTACAGGTGTCCTCTTCTTTTTAACCCCTTAACCATGTGTGTGAGACGTATACTTTTGTTTCAAAGTAGATTTGTTTAAGACTACCAAGGAACACTGTGCGACCCTGATATAACCCACTGCAGTAAAAGGTTAAAAAAAATACTCAGATTTGGTAGATTATTTAGGCAAATTTTAAGGTTAGGAATGTATGTTTGACTCATAAAAAACAAGTTTGGAGATATTTCCAAACTAGTTATATATCCAAAAATATATAGATTAATAAAAAATACAGTGGTTTGATTCATCCTGAAATGACATTTTAGAAGGTTAAAAAAGTTAGAATAGGGGTCGAACAATAGGCTAGTTCTATGAATCTACCCTAATCATCACTAGTTATGGAACTGTATATATTATAATGACAACGGTCCAGTCGTCGTGAACCGCGTGCCAGGTGGTTTAAAGTGCTACAGTATATGTGGTCTGAGTTCCATAATGATTCCAATAGGCTACAGGTACCAAATTATTCCTCAACGTTAGGCTAATATGATCCACTATTGCTAGTGACCCTCAGGAACAACTACATGGATGTGACAGAGAAAGAAAGTAAACGGAATGGAATGATGCAAAATGTCTCCATATTTCATCCCTGCAAATTATGAGGGCATAGAATTAAACATTTTAATAAAGGCACAGCTATTTATAGCCTACTTCACTTGGCAAAAGGGGCCGCAATTCATGTGATGTTTTGTCTCCAGGGATAATAAGGAACAATCGTCTAAAACAATTGCTATTTGTATTCACAATCCCCTTCTCATTTACCTAGCTCTTGTCATTACACAGTTGCCAGTTCATGTCTGAAATTCTTCACAGAAAGACAGGAGTACCAACCAACCAACCAATCAAATCTCAGGTTGTCCCATCCTGTTCCAGCTAGCCATTAGCCTAGCAGCGCTGCAGGAGACTACAAGACGTGAAACGGGGACTTATGTATTTATTATGAGCCCATAAAAAAATGTCACTCTGGCAGCATCAGTGGTAGGCAGGCGGATGGCTCTGTGGGCTCAGAGGAAGCGCACTGCTCAGCAGGTCTGAAACCACATCGGGGGTGGCCGATGATGTCAAAACCCCCGCGGTGGCGGAATCTTAATAAAGCTTGATCCCTTTTTTGTTAACACGCAAAGTGATGTGAAGCTCGGTGCTCATGGCCCTCTAATCTCAACCCATTAAATATGCAGACAGGAGAGCCATGCCTCTGTGACTATTTTACTTAGAGGAACTGTTAAATATAACTGTTAAATACTCTCATGCTATGCTGGGCTGTGTGTGTGTGTGTGTGTGTGTGTGTGTGTGTGTGTGTGTGTGTGTGTGTGTGTGTGTGTGTGTGTGTGTGTGTGTGTGTGTGTGTGTGTGTGTGTGTGTGTGTGTGTGTGTGTGTGTGTGTGTGTGTGTGTGTGTGTGTGTGTCAGAGAGGTACTTTTAAGAACTAGAGTGGGAATCAGTAGTTTTAGAGATGGGGGTTAGAGCCAAAATGTGTGTTTCAGTGACTCAGCTACCTTTTGTGTGTTGCGAGGAACATAATTGTTTCTGTGAAACATGTCCTCTATCTACCCAGTGTCTCCAACGAAAACTCCTAGTTAAGTCAATGTACACCCAAGCATTATATACCCTGTTAGAAACGTTATTGTACGTCACGACCCAATCAGTTTTTGCAAGGTGTTGACATGCTGAATGCACTGAGGTGTCTGTTTAAACTACTGGCACACAGCTCAGACACCCATGCATACCCCACAAGACATGTCACCAGAAGTCTCTTCACAGTCCCCAAGTCCAGAACAGACTATGGGAGGCACACAGTACTACATAAAGCCATGACTACATGGAATTCTTTTCCACATCAGATAACTGATGAAAGTCAGATTTAAAAAAAATGAAAAGAAGAAAATACAGCTTATGGAACAGTGGGGACTGTGAGGAGACACACACACAGGCACAGACACACATACACATGATAAGACACGCACTCTACACACACGTAAACATGGATTTTGTATTGTAGATATGTGGTAGTAGAGTAGTGGCCTGAGGGAACACAGTTAATGTGTTGTAAAAATGTGTTATGAAATGTAATGTCATGTATTATTTTAAATTGTATATAACTGCCTTAATGTTGCTGGACCCCAGGAAGAGTAGCTGCTGCCTTGGCAGGAACTAATGGACCCCAGGAAGAGTAGCTGCTGCCTTGGCCGGAACTAATGGGGATCCATAATAAACCCCTGGAAAAGTAGCTGCTGCCTTGGCAGGAACTAATGGGGATCCATAATAAACCCCTAGGAAGAGTAGCTGCTGCCTTGGCAGGAACTAATGGACCCCAGGAAGAGTGGCTGTTGCCTTGGCAGCAGCTAATGGGGATCCTTAATAAGTACAAATACAAATCAATGTCTGACGTATCTCCCATACCGACTAACCTTGTCCCAGTGCCCGGTCCCTGAACCCTAACCATTGATGACGTTTCACACCCAGACAGTCCTAACACCAGGGCCTGCCCTCTCAGCCTCTCTCCCACAGTGGAGCTCCAGCGTGGGGCCTCTGTTTGTGTATTTGTGTAGTATATATTTGCCTGTGTGAAACTTGATCCCCAGGAACTGGGTGGGAATGAGATGCATTTCTAAGGGTATTTCGGAAGGGGCCTGGGGGGCCATGAGCTTGGGCTTTGGGGTATTTGGGTATTTCGGAAGGGGCCTGGGGGGCCATGAGCTTGGGCTTTGGGGTGTTTGGGTATTTCGGAAGGGGCCTGGGGGGCCATGAGCTTGGGCTTTGGGGTGTTTGGTTTCAAGGCCTCTGGAGCCACCTAGTAGAGAAATGCTAGACCACAGGAATTGTTTCAGTGTGACACCGTGTTAGGGATGGACTGTGGCCAAGTCATAACTTATCACCAAAGTGGGTTATGTTTGGAGGGCTTCCTGCTTGCTAGCCATGTTGCTCATTACCATGAGCAACTCATTTATAAGCCTACTATACAGTATGCCGTCAATTAAAGCCAAAAAGTCTACACTATAGAAAAGTATAATAACACCGACAAATCTAGTTGTTTCAACTAATTATTATTTAGTTCCAAAGCCTTTTTTTTATATAATCTTTTCATTCCAAGTGTTACCTGAACAACAACAAAAATCCTTGGCCCAAACTTAGCTCTAACTTGAGAAAAGATTGCCAAAATTCTGTCAATTTAAAATGTGTTTGCTAAACTTGTCTCATACTGTATGTTCATTCAACTATATACATTATTATTTGGACATCTAACTAAAAAAAGGCTGTGCAACTGGTTACACACACACAGTGCTTTTAACATAAAATATTTTCAACTACATATTTGACACACATTTGACACACATTGACACATTGACTCTTTGCTTGACATCATGGGAAAATCAAAAGAAATCAGCCAAGACCTCAGAAATCCACAAGTCTGGTTCATCCTTGGGAGCAATTTCCAAATGCCTGAAGGTACCACGTTCATCTGTACAAACAATAGTACGCAAGTATAAACACCATGGGACCACGCAGCCGTCATACCGCTCAGGAAGGAGACGCGTTCTGTCTCTTAGAGATGAACGTACTTTGGTGCGAAAAGTGCAAATCAATCTCAGAACAACAGCAAAGGACCTTGTGAAGATGCTGGAGGAAACAAGTACAAAATAATCTATATCCACAGTAAAACGAGTCCTATATCAACATAACCTGAAAGGCCGCTCAGCAAGGAAGAAGCTGCTGCTCCAAAACCGCCATAAAAAAAGACAGACTACGGTTTGCAACTGCACATGGCGACAAGTTCGTACTTTTTGGAGAAATGTTGTCTGGTCTGATGAAACAAAAATAGAACTGTTTGGCCATAATGCCCATCGTTATGTTTGGAGAAAAAATGGGGAGGCTTGCAAGCAGAAGAACATCATCCCAACCGTGAAGCACAGGGGTGGCAGCATCATGTTGTGGAGGTGCTTTGCTGCAGGAGGGACTGGTGCACTTCACAAAATAGATTGCATCCTGAGAAGGAAAATTATGTGGGTATATTGAAGCAACTTCTCAACACATCAGTCAGGAAGTTAAAACTTGGACGCAAATGGGTCTTCCAAATGGACAATGACCCCAAGCATACTTCCAAGGTTGTGGAAAAATGGCTTAATGACAAAAATGTCAAGGTATTGGTGGCCATCACAAAGCCCTGACCTCAATCCTGTATAACATTTGTGGGCAGCACTGAAAAAAGCGTGTGCGAGCAAGGAGGCCTACAAACCTGACTCAGTTACACCAGCTCTGTCAGGAGGAATGGGCCAAAATTCACCCAACTTATTGTGGAAGGCTACCCAAAACATTTGACCCAAGTTAAACAATTTAAAGGCAATGCTACCAAACACAAATTGAGTGTATGTAAACTTCTGACCCACTGGGAATGTGATGAAAGAAATAAAAGCTGAAATAAATCATTCTCTCAACTATTATTCATTTTACATTCTTAAAATAAAGTGGTGATCCTAACTGACCTAAGACAGGGAATTCTTACTAGGATTAAATGTAAGGAATTGTGAAAAACGGAGTTTAAATGTATTTGGCTAAGGTGTATGTAAACTTCCGACTTCAACTGTTCTTCAATACAATCAGATTTAAACATTTACTCTGAAAACAAATATCATATCTCCTTAGAAATGTTTATCTTTCACCAAGCTGCTTGGCGATGGTCTTGTAGCCTATTCCAGCCTTGTGTAGGTCTACAATCTTGTCCCTGACATCCTTGGAGAGCTCTTTGGTCGTGGCCATGGTGGCGAGTTTGGAATCTGATTGATTGATTGATTGCTTCTGTGGGCAGGTGTCTTTTATACAGGTAACTCCCTTTAAGAGTGTGCTCTTAATCTCAGCTCGTTACCTGTATAAAAGACACCTGGGAGCCAGAAATCTTTCTGATTGAGAGGGGGTCAAATACTTATTTCCCTCATTAAAATGCAAATCAATTTATAACATTTTTCAAATGCGTTTTTCTGGATTTATTTGTTGTTATTCTGTCTCTCACTGTTCAACTAAACCTACCATTACAATTATAGACTGATCATTTCTTTGTCAGTGGGCAAACGTACAAAATCCACAGGGGATCAAATACTTTTTTCCCTCACTGTATGTTCCTGTGAACATGTCAACCTGAATACAAACATCAAGTAAGATTACAACACCTATCTCCCAGTATGACTGTTTGTTAAACAATGTGATGTGTCTAACCTATATGATTGTTTGTTAAACAATGTGATGTGTCTCCCTGTATGACTGTTTGTTAAACAATGTGATGTGTCTTCACTCAAAATGAATCCATCTCAGGTTTTCGTTTGCATTTAAAGAGACCTGCAATGCCTAGACAGAAATGATTTGCATTGTGTAGTAGGGGTACACAGGAAATAATTCCCTCTCAGCATATTGTACTATCCCATCCCTACACACCTCCCTTCCCAACTCCCTCCCCCTCTGTCTGTCAGAAGTGCTCCGCCTCCGCCTGTCCAAGTTGGGAATTGCCTTCCACTTTGCGGTCTTTGGCAGATAACTTACCAAACTAGGCCTGTCCGGTGTCAGAACCCCTCTCCTTCTGTATCATTCCTACCGCCTGGCTGCCTGCACAGGGGCTGGAAGCTGCTGGTGGAGAGGTCCATAACCCCCCAGGTTCTCCTGTCTCGGTCACTCTAGTCTAGTATTCAGCAACTGCCCCAGAGGAGTACCCCCACCAACACCTCCCCCACACACAAAGACAGAGAGAGACAGACACCACCCCCACCACTCTGACCCTCAGCCACAGTTGAAGGAAGAAAACAATAGGAAGACAGGTGATCATTGCTAGGGTCTGTTTATTTTCAGAACCATACACTCTGGTTTGAACAAACAAACACGTAATCACAGTTGCAGAAATAACTCAAGTCTTCTTTAAAGTAGCCTGTGGGTCGGTGAAGATCCCCTGCATATAGAAGTTATATTTCTCATAATACCGCACAATCCGTTTCATGAAAGATCATTCATCAGGAGGAAATGCACCCGTCATGTGTCTGTAAGGCTTGAGGGGTGTGTCTCAGTAAAAGAGAGGGAAGGCAAGAGAGAAGAGAGAGATGGGCGAGAGAGGAGAGAGAAAGAGAGACAGAGAAAGAGAGAGATGGTGTGGTGACATGGCACCTCTATCTTCTCTGGTATGACCCCTCTGCCCTGCCAACGTAGATATAAGATTATAGATCTGGCACTGGCATGATGTTCTACACCTCTCCCTGACATGCCTAGCTTGGGGCCAGAGAGGACTTTATACAGAGCACACTTAGGAATAAGAGGGTATTAATGGATGGATATACTGTAGTAGCCTTTACACCGTGCCAACAAGAAGTCACCAACCAATCATGTTTGACATGTTTTCCTTACATACTGTTTGTCAGGATGATGCTGTTTGTACCCAATTATTATCTTATGAATAGATATCAATAGCAATAGCCCAACCATGCATTTGCACATAATTTGGAAATAATTTCAAAATTAAAGGTAGTTTTGTTGCTTTACAAATGTTCATGCACTGTGGAATATCCTTGTTGTGTCTCTCCAGTCCAAATGAAGGTCTTTGAAGATAGACAGAATTCTGTAATGCATGTGCTTGACCTTACTTCTCTCCATACGCTCTAAAATATTTCTCTAAAAAAGGAAACAAACACAGTTGGTTACTTTGTGTATCCTGTTGAGGGACTAAATGCTTTCACTGTGAATTACTAAACTCAGAATAAAATGCCCCATAAATATTGCACTTTGGTGCAAGCTAAAATAGAACATCAACTATTCATATCTACGTGCCTATGTCTCGCATCTTTGGCTGTTAACAGCCAGAACAGTTTGATGAAATCCTCAGACTTTCTGTATGGATTTAGAATACTGCAAGACACATTATTGTTCTTTGAGGTACCTCTGAGGAAAACGGTTGGATCAAACTACTGTATCTATTTCAGGGAGCTGAATGTAAGGAAATCTACTCGGAAGGGGTCTGTCCTCCTCCTTTCTGCACTACTCTAGGCTTTTTCTATAGGATTCTCAATGGCGGACAGGTCACCAATAGAGACACTATTGTGTTTCTAACCAGACAAGAATAAGCAGGCTATATTTCAGACACGGACATTGAGGAACTCATTGATTGTTGCTTATTAAGCAGCTGATTATCTATAAATTGTTTGTATTTTTTATTTGAATTTGCAAAGTGTGTTGAGACTTTGTTAAATGCTATATTGTGCTATATTAGCCTGATCCCAGATCTGGTTATACTGTCTGGCATAACAAACACCAAAGGAGATGGCTATACAGCACAAACAGATCTGGGAACAGGCTAATAAGATCTGACCCATGTTGTTCATAATATGTCATCCAAAGATAAGCAGAATATGGACAGTGAAACTGCATGGTAATATTGCCACTAAGCAACATTGAAATGTTGGGTAACTGAACACAGTGAAGGTCTAAAGTGACCTCAATGCCAACTTTGTTTACTGAGCCCAGGCGTTGGGTGGAATTAAATTGACATTGATGGAATCCTTAATGATGGCAGCAGATCAATCTCAGCTGTTTAATATGTGCAGGGAAGACAGCAGAGGTCATCTTCCTCCCTAAGGATTCCCAACAGATCTCTTTCCATGTCCTGAAACCATGCTACAGTTACAGATCTGTATCTATCTAAATAAAAACATACTTTGTTCAGATTAAAAAATATATATATTTACAGTAAAACTAGCTGAGCAGTATCTTAAATACAGTGTCTTAAATACAGTGTATTAAATACAGTGTCTTAAATACAGTGTATTAAATACAGTATCTGCAGGTTATTTATGGTTGGTGAGTCTAAAAAAGGGCTAGATTCAATCCGTTTAAGGGCTAGATTCAATCCGTTTAAGGGCTAGATTCAATCCGTTTAAGGGCTAGATTCAATCCGTTTAAGGGCTAGATTCAATCCGTTTAAGGGCTAGATTCAATCCGTTTAAGGGCTAGATTCAATCCGTTTAAGGGCTAGATTCAATCCGTTTAAGGGCTAGATTCAATCCGTTTAAGGGCTAGATTCAATCCGTTTAAGGGCTAGATTCAATCCGTTTAAGGGCTAGATTCAATCCGTTTAAGGGCTAGATTCAATCCGTATTGTGGGAGTTCAGTGCTATAGATCATATGTAGTGTTTACCATGAAAGCAGTCTTCACGAAGAAGGGAACATTGGCATTAAATTCAAATCGCGCTATAGAGCAGAACTTCCGCGATACAGATTGAATCGAGCCCTAAATGTCTGGATGGACCAGACAGAGGACAGGAGGAGGACGGACCAGACTGAGGACAGGAGGAGGACAGACCAGACTGCAGACAGGAGGAGGATAGACCATACTGAGAACAGGAGGAGGACGGACCAGACAACGGAGAGGATGAGGACAGACCAGACAGAGGACAGGAGGAGGACGGACCAGAATGAGGACAGGAGGAGGACAGACCAGACTGAGGACAGGAGGACGGACCAGACATCGGAGATGATGAGGACAGACCAGACAGAGGACAGGATGAGGACAGACCAGACAGAGGACAGGATGAGGACAGACCAGAATGAGGACAGGAGGAGGACAGACCAGACTGAGGACAGGAAGAGGATGGACCAGACTGCAGAGAAGAGGAGAACGGACCAGACAGAGGACAGGAGGAGGACAGACCAGACTGCGGAGAGGAGGAAGATGGACCAGACTGAGGACAGGAGGAGGACAGACCAGACTGAAGACAGGAGGTGGACAGACCAGACTGAGGAGGAGGACGGACCAGACTGCAGAAAGGAAGAGGACAGAGGAGACAGAGGACAGGAGGAGGACAGACCAGACTGCAGACAGGAGGACGCCAGACCAGACTGAGGAGAGGAGGAGGACGGACCAGACTGCAGACAGGAGGAGGACGGACTGGACTGAGGACAGACCCGACTGAGGAGAGGAGGAGGACGGACCAGACTGAGGACAGGAGGAGGATGGACCAGACTGCAGACAGGAGGAGGACAGACCATACTGAGGACAGAAGGAGGACAGACCAGACTGCAGACTGGAGGAGGACAGAACAGACTGAGGACAGGAGGAGGACAGACCAGACTGCAGACAGGAGGAGGACAGACCAGACTGAGGACAGGAGGAGGACGGATCAGACTGCAGACTGGAGGAGGACAGACCAGACTGCAGACAGGAGGAGGACAGACCAGACTGAGGACAGGAGGAGGACGGATCAGACTGCAGACTGGAAGAGGACAGACCAGACTGAGGACAGGAGGAGGACGGACCAGACTGCAGAGAAGAGGAGGACGGACCAGACTGCAGACAGGAGGAGGACGGACCAGACTAAGGACAAGAGGAGGACGGACCAGGTGCATGAGGTGCATGAGGGTCAAATGGATCAGACTGCAGACAGGAGGAGGATGGACCAAACTGAGGACAGAAGGAGGACAGACCAGACTGCAGACTGGAGGAGGACAGAACAGACTGAGGACAGGAGGAGGACAGACCAGACTGCAGACAGGAGGAGGACAGACCAGACTGAGGACAGGAGGAGGACGGATCAGACTGCAGACTGGAAGAGGACAGACCAGACTGAGGACAGGAGGAGGACGGACCAGACTGCAGAGAAGAGGAGGACGGACCAGACTGCAGACAGGAGGAGGACGGACCAGACTAAGGACAAGAGGAGGACGGACCAGACTGAGGACAGGAAGAGGATGGACCAGATTGGGGACAGGAAGAGGATGGACCAGATTGGGGACAGGAAGAGGACGGACCAGAATAAGGATAGGAGGAGGACGGACCAGACTGAGGACAGGAGGAGGACAGACCAGACTGAAGACAGGAGGAGGACAGACCAGATTGGGGAGAGGAGGAAGATCGACCAGACCGCGGAGAGGAGGAAGACCGACCGGACTGAGGACAAGAAGAGGACGGACCAGACAGAGGACAGGAGGAAGACGGACCAGACAGAGGACAGGAGGAGGATGGACCAGACTGCGTACATGAGGAGGACAGACCAGACTGAGGACAGGAGGAGGACGGACCAGACTGCGGAGAGGAGGAAGGATCAGACTACGGACAGGAGGAGGAAGGACCAGACAGAGGACAGGAGGAGGACAGACCAGACTGAGGACAGGAGGAGGACAGACCAGACTGAAGACAGGAGGAGGACAGACCAGATTGGGGAGAGGAGGAAGATCGACCGGACTGAGGACAAGAGGAGGACGGACCAGACAGAGGACAGGAGGAGGACGGACCAGACTGAGGACGGACCAGACTGAGGACGGACCATACTGAGGACAGGAGGGGGTCGGACCAGACTGCGTACATGAGGAGGACAGACCAGACTGAGGACACGAGGAAGGATCAGACTACGGACAGGAGGGGGAAGGACCAGAAAGAGGACAGGAGGAGGACAAACCAGACTGAGGACAGGAGGAGGACAGACCAGATTGGGGAGAAGAGGAGGACAGACCAGACTGCGGACAGGAGGAGGACAGACCAGACTGAGGAAAGGAGGAGGACAGACCAGAATGAGGACAGGAGGAGGACGGACCAGACTGCGTACAGGAGGACGAACCAGACAGCGGACAGACCAGACTGAAGACAGGAGGAGGACAGACCAGATTGGGGAGAGGAGGAAGATCGACCAGACCGCGGAGAGGAGGAAGACCGAGCGGACTGAGGACAAGAAGAGGACGGACCAGACAGAGGACAGGAGGAAGACGGACCAGACAGAGGACAGGAGGAGGATGGACCAGACTGCGTACATGAGGAGGACAGACCAGACTGAGGACAGGAGGAGGACGGACCAGACTGCGGAGAGGAGGAAGGATCAGACTACGGACAGGAGGAGGAAGGACCAGACAGAGGACAGGAGGAGGACAGACCAGACTGAGGACAGGAGGAGGACAGACCAGACTGAAGACAGGAGGAGGACAGACCAGATTGGGGAGAGGAGGAAGATCGACCGGACTGAGGACAAGAGGAGGACGGACCAGACAGAGGACAGGAGGAGGACGGACCAGACTGAGGACGGACCAGACTGAGGACGGACCATACTGAGGACAGGAGGGGGACGGACCAGACTGCGTACATGAGGAGGACAGACCAGACTGAGGACACGAGGAAGGATCAGACTACGGACAGGAGGGGGAAGGACCAGAAAGAGGACAGGAGGAGGACAAACCAGATTGGGGAGAAGAGGAGGACAGACCAGACTGCGGACAGGAGGAGGACAGACCAGACTGAGGAAAGGAGGAGGACAGACCAGAATGAGGACAGGAGGAGGACGGACCAGACTGCGTACAGGAGGACGAACCAGACAGCGGACAGACCAGACTGAGGACAGGAGGAGGACGGACCAGACTGCGGAGAGGAGGAGGGCGGACCAGACTGAGGACGGACCAGACTGAGGACGGACCAGACAGAGGACGGACCAGACTGAGGACGGACCATACTGAGGACAGGAGGGGGACGGACCATACTGAGAACAGGTGTGGGACGGACCAGACTGCGTACATGAGGAGGACAGACCAGACTGAGGACAGGAGGAGGACGGACCAGACTGCGGAGAGGAGGAAGGATCAGACTACGGACAGGAGGAGGACAGACCAGACTTGCAGAGTGGAGGAAGAGGGACCAGACTGAGGAGAGGAGGAGGACAGACCAGACTGAGGACAGGAGGAGGACGGACCAGACTGCGGAGAGGAGGAAGGATCAGACTACGGACAGGAGGAGGACAGACCAGACTTGCGGAGTGGAGGAAGAGGGACCAGACTGAGGAGAGGAGGAGGACGGACCAGACTGCAGACAGGAAGAGGACAGACCAGACTGAGGACAGGAGGAGGACGGACCAGACTGCAGACTGGAAGAGGACAGACCAGACTGAACACAGGAGGAGGACAGACCAGACTGAGGAGAGGAAGAGGACAGACCAGACTGAGGACAGGAGGAGGACAGACCAGACTGAGGAGAGGAAGAGGACAGACCAGACTGAAGACAGGAGGAGGACAGACCGGATGGGGAGAGGAGGAGGACAGACCAGACTGCGGAGAGGAGGAAGACCGACCGGACTGAGGACAAGAGGAGGACGGACCAGACAGAGGACAGGAGGAAGATGGACCAGACTGAGGACAGGAGGAGGATGGACCAGACTGCAGAAAGGAGGAGGATGGACCAGACTGAGGACAGGAGGAGGACGGACCAGACTGCAGACAGGAGGAGGATGGACCAGACTGAGGACAGGAGGAGGACGGACCAGACTGCAGACTGGAAGAGGACAGACCAGACTGAGGACAGGAGGAGGACGGACCAGACTACAGACAGGAGGAGGACGGACCAGACTGAGGACAGGAGGAGGACAGATCAGACTGAGGAGAGGAAGAGGACGGACCAGACTGCAGAAAGGAGGAGGACGGACCAGACTGCAGACAGGAGGAGGATGGACCAGACTGAGGACAGGGGCAGGACAGACCAGACTACAGACAGGAGTGTGTATACAATATAAGAGATGTCAAAACAAACAAACTCTCACCTGCCGTTCGGGTATAGGCTTAGATATACTGTATATATATGAGTTTTTAGCCAACAAAGGAAAGCCTACACTTGTGCATAATCAATGCTTTGAATATGGATACGCCTAAATTAATATCAAAGGCTAATACATTAATTCATGCAGATCCCACCACAGAATGCAAAGCAGAGAAGGTGTTTTTTCTGGAACTACTTATTCAAGTGTATTCTAACATGACTAATATGCATAAACATTATTGATCACAAAACATTGGTTTCAAGCTGTAGTTTACACTTGCAGACTATGATATCTCCTGCTGAGTCATCCTCAACATGTATCATAAACCCAGAACCTAAAGTAATTCCAGTAAAGAGTTGGAACGAATTGTACTGTGTAAATGACACCATACTTGGAGACAGTTACAAATATATGATCAATTTACATAAGGCAACCCATAAGAGATTAAAACCAAGCGTACAGTATGATTATTATAATGTTTTTAGTTAGCACATAGGAGAGGATTAAGAAACCTAAAAAAACATAATCCTTACTTCATAGACTAATAGGATCATTCAGAATGAAATATTCTTTTAAAGAAATTCAGTTTAATGCTGATGTGGTTTAAGAAGTTCACACAAGGGAATCATTACAAATGACTATAACCACTAAGGGCATAGATTACTGTAAATTGCCTCTGCATGCCCATACTTAATACACGTGTTTTTGCGCACTAAAGATTTATCCTTTTTAAAATAAATGTTAGAAATTGACTAGTTATTGTGCATCCAAAATACAGTAAAACAAACATATCATAAATCTGACATTTTATCCACATAGCAAAACCCATCTCAGTTATTTCTAACCGTGACCCCCCTCTTCCTAACCCCCAACCATTTATCCCAGCCCTGAAGACCCGAGGCCAGCTGACAGATGCTCAGGCAGAGAATGTGGGTGGGATTATGGGTAAAGCACTAGTGGATGTCTGTTACATCATCTAGTCACATGACTTCCCCCAGTGTCAGAGGATAGGAAGAGGTCGATCTGGCTGCTATCGCCACAGTACCAAAATGTACACCTAAAGAAAAGACATATACATAGTTCAGGGACTCTGGAAAAAACATACACAGCTCAAATGGATAGCTCAACGTTGCCATGATGTTCTTACTGCAGTAAAATAGCACTGTTAGAGAGTGATCATGTAATGTGTGAGGAAGGGAGTGTCTCGTACCAGACTAGAAATCCTAGTAACCATGGCCTTACAATCTATCCCATTCTGGGTATTGGACAGCTGCTCTCATCATAAGAAGTCACAGCTCTGTTCATTTAGATGTTAATAGCCTCTCGGGCAGCATCTTTTGCAGATCTGGTGTGTGGGTGTGTTTGTAATGTACACTGAACAAAAATATAAACACAACATGTAAAGTGTTGGTCCCATGTTTCATGAGCTGAAATAAAAGATCCCAGAAATGTTCCATATGCACAAAAAGCTTCTTTCTCTCAAATTGTGTGCACAACTTGGTTTACATCTGTGTTAGTGAGCATTTCTCCTTTGCCAAGATAATGCATCCACCTGACAGGTGTGGCATATCAAGAAGCTGATTAAACAGCATGATTATTACACAGGTACAGCTTGTGATAGGAACAATAAAAGGCCACTCTAAAATGTGCAGTTTTGTCACACAACACAATGCCACAGATGTCTTCAATTTTGAGGTAGTGTACAATTGGCATGCTGACTACAGGAATGTCTATCAGAGCTGTTGCCAGATAATTGAATGTTCATTTCTCTACCATAAGCCACCTCCAATGTCGTTTTAGAGAATTTGGCAGTACGTCCAACTGGACTCACAACCACAGACCACGTGTATGGCGTTGTGTGGGTGAGCGGTTTGCTGATGTCAACGTTGTCAACAGAGTGCCCCATGGTGACGGTGGGGTTATGGTATGGGCAGGCATAAGCTACGGACAATGAACACAAATGAATTTTATCGATGGCAATTGAAATGCACAAAGATACCTTGACGAAATGTTGCAAGGATCTGTACACCATTCCCGGGAAGCTGAAAATGTCCCAGTTCTTCCATGGCCTGCATACTCAGACATGGCACCCATTGAGCATGTTTGGGATGCTCTGGATCAACGTGTACGACAGCGTGTTCCAGTTCCTGCCAATATCCAGCAACTTCGCACAGCCATTGAAGAGGAGTGGGACAACATTCCACAGGCCACAATCAACAGCCTGACCAACTCTATGCGAAGGAGATGTGTTGTGCTGCATAAGGCAAATGGAGTTCACACCAGATACTGACTGGTTTTCTGATCCACGCCACTGCATTTTTTAAAGGTATCTGAACAACAGATGCATATCTGTCTTCCCAGTCATGTGAAATCCATAGATTAGGGCCTAATGAATGTATTTAAAATTACTGATTTCCTTATATGAACTGTAACTCAGTAAAAGTGTTGAAATTATTAAATATATATGGGACAGTGGGAGTAGGCTAAAGAAAAATTCTGTCTGTAGAAAAAAATAACAAATAATTAAAGAGCAACAATAAAATAACAGTAACGAGGCTATATACAGAGGGTACCGGTACAGAGTCAATGTGAGGGGGCACAGGTTAGTCGGAGTAATTGAGGTAATATGTACATGTAGGTAAAGGTAAAAAGTACTATAGATAATATAGATAATACACAGAGTAGCAGCAGTGTAAGTCGGAAGTTTACATACACCTTAGCCAAACACATTTAAACTCAGTTTTTCACAATTTCTGACATTTAATCCGAGTAAAAATTCCCTGTTTTAGGTCAGTTAGGATCACCACTTTATTGTAAGAATGTGAAATGTCAGAATAATAGTTGAGAGAATGATTTATTTCAGCTTTTATTTCTTTCATCACATTCCCAGTGGGTCAGAAGTTTACATACACTCAATTAGTACTTGGTAGCATTGCCTTTAAATTGTTTAACTTGGGTCAAACGTTTCAGGTAGCTTTCCACAAGCTTCCCACAATAAGTTGGGTGAATTTTGGCCCATTCCTCCTGACAGAGCTGGTGTAACTGAGTCAGGTTTGTAGGCCTCCTTGCTCATACACGCTTTTTCAGTTCTGCCCACAACATTTCTATAGGATTGAGGTCAGGGATTTGTGATGGCCACTCCAATACCTTGACTTTGTTGTCCTTAAGCCATTTTGACACAACTTTGGAAGTATGCTTGGGGTCATTGTCCATTTGGAAGACCCATTTGAAACCAAGCTTTAACTTCCTGATTGATGTCTTGAGATGTTGCTTCAATATATCCACATAATTTTCCCTCCTCATGATGCCATCTACTTTGTGAAGTGCACCAGTCCCTCCTACAGCAAAACACCCCCACAACATGATGCTGCCTCTGCTGTGCTTCACGGTTGGGATGCTGTTCTTCGGGCTTGCAAGCTTCCCCCTTTTTCCTCCAAACATAACAATGGTCATTATGGCCAAACAGTTCTATTTTTGTTTCATCAGACCAGAGGACATTTCTCCAAAAAGTACGATCTTTGTCCCCATGTGTAGTTGCAAACCGTAGTCTGGCTTTTTTATGGTGGTTTTGGAGTAGTGGCTTCTTCCTTGCTGAGCTGTTGATATCGGACTCGTTTTACTGTGGAAATAGATACTTTTGTACCTGTTTCCTCCAGCATCTTCACAAGGTCCTTTGCTGTTGTTCTGGGATTGATTTGCACTTTCCGCACCAAAGTACGTTCATCTCTAGGAGACAGAATGCATCTCCTTCCTGAGTGGTATGACGGCTGCGTGGTCCCATGGTGTTTATACTTGCGTACTATTGTTTGTACAGATGAACGTGGTACCTTCAGGCGTTTGGAATTTGCTCCCAAGGATGAACCAGACTTGTGGAGGTCAATTTTTTTTTTTTCCATTATGTCAAGCAAAGAGACACTGAGTTTGAAGGTAGGCCTTGAAATGCATACACAGGTAGAACTCCAATTGACTCAAATGATGTCAATTAGCCTATCAGAAGCTTCTAAAGCCATGACATAATATTTGGGAATTTTCCAAGCTGTTTAAAGGCACAGTCAACTTAGTGTATGTAATCTTCTGACCCATTGGAATTGTGATACAGTGAATTATAAGTTAAATAATCTGTCTGTACACAATTGTTGAAAAAATTACTTGTGTCATGCACAAAGTAGATGTCCTAACCAACTTGCCAAAACTATAATTTGTTAACAAGCAATTTGTGGAGTGGTTGAAAAACAAGTTTTAATGACTCCAACCTAAGTGTATGTAAACTTCAGACTTCAACTGTAGCCCATGCAGCCATTTGATTAGCTGTTCAGGATTCTTATAGCTTGGGGGTAGAAGCTGTTAAGAAGCCTTTTGGACCTAGATTTCTTGCTACGGTACCAATTGCCGTGCGGTAGCAGAGAGAACAGTCTATGACTAGGGTGGCTGGAGTCTTTGGCAATATTTAGGGCCTTCCTCTGACACCGCCCGGTATAGAGGTCCTGGATGGCGGTAAGCTTGGCCCCAGTGATGTACTTGGCCATTCGCACTACCCTCTGTATTGCCGTGCGGTCGGAGGCCGAGCAGTTGCCATACCAGGCTGTGACGCATCCAGTCAGGATGCTCTCGATGGTGCACCTGTAGAACTTTTTGAGGATCTGAGGACCCATGTCAAATCTTTTCAATCTCCTGAGGGGGAATAGGCATTGTCGTTCCCTCTTCACAACTGTCTTGGTGTGTTTGGACCATGATACTTCGTTGGTGATGTGGACACCAAGGAACTTGAAGCTCTCAACCTGCTCCACTACAGCCCCGTCGATGAGAATGGGGGCAGGCCCGGCCCTTCTTTTCCTGTAATCCACGATAATCTCCTTTGTCTTGATCACGTTGAGGGAGAGGTTGTTATCCTTGCACCACATTGCCAGGTCTCTGACCTCCTCCCTATAGGCTGCCTCATTGTTGTCGGTGATCAGGCCTACCACTGTTGTGTCGTCGACAAACTTAATGATGGTGTTGGAGTCATGCCTGGCCGTGCAGTCATGATAGAACAGGGAGTACAGGAGAGGACTGAGCATGCACCCCTGAGGGGCCACCTTGTTGAGGATCAGTGTGGCAGATGTGTTGTTACCTACCCTTACCACCTGGGGGCGGCCAGTCAGGAAGTCCAGGATCCAGTTGCAGTGGGAGGTGTTTTGTCTGTCAGGGAAAATTTTCAAGATTATGTTATAATACTTTTATTACATCAAATGGTTGTTTTATTTCAAATGAATAGAGTATTCTGTTAACTATTGTGTGTGTGTTCTACTGAGGATGGGGCCTCTGGGAGATAACACTGAGGAGATTTATGATGTCTTTTGGGGTGATAAAACCTAAAGAGCATTCCAGAGCATGGGTTAATGTTTCTGTTCTATATGGTACCAGAGAGAGATGGTTCCAGTTTGGAGTTGGAGGGTCAGACACTGGTCTATACAATGAAAACTGTTGACACAGCAGATACTGTCTGCTATGCATTATAGGTATCTTTCATACAGATCTTAACCTCATGACCCATTCTATATATCTGTTGTTCATCATGTAGGTTGAAAGGGGTGTATCTTGGCTATAAAAGACCTTTGTACTTTTGTGTTGGGGCTCTCAACGGACCATCAGAGAAAGTGGTGAATTCGTTGAGAAGCCGTTGCTATTGCAAAGCTCTTACTATTAAATATGTATTTTAAGTATAACTCTGACTTGTGTGATAAGTTTGTCTCTCCTCATTTGATAGTAAATAAATTAACCACCACAAGTCCCAGGGTCCTTAGCTTAATGAAGAGCTTTGAGGGCACTATGGTGTTGAACACTGAGCTGTAGTCAATGAATAGCATTCTCATGTATGTGTCCATTTGTCCAGGTGGGAAAGGGCAGTGTGGAGTGCAATAGAGATTGCGTCATCTGTGGATCTGTTGGAGCGGCATGCAAATTGGAGTGGGTTTAGGGTTTCTGGGATAATGGTGTTGATGTGAGCCATGACCAGCCTTTCAAAGCACTTCATGGCTACAGACGTGACTGCTATGGGTCAGTAGTCATTTAGGCAGGTTACCTTGGTGTTCTTGGGCACAGGGACTATGGTGGTCTGCTTGAAACATGTTGGTATTACAGACTCGGTCAGGGACAGGTTGAAAATATCAGTGAAGACACTTGCCAGTTGGTCAGCGCATGCTTGGAATACACGTTCTGGTAATCTGTCTGGCCCTGCGGCCTTGTGAATGTTGACCTGTTTAAAGGTCACATCGGCTACAAAGAGCGGCTACGGAGAGTGTGATCACACAGTCGTCCAGAACAGCTGGTGCTCTCATGCATGCTTCAGTGTTGCTTGCCTCAAAGCGTGCATAGAAGTAATTTAGCTCGTCTGGTAGGCTTGTATTACTGGGCAGCTCGCGGCTGTGTTTCCCTTTGTTGTCCGTAATAGTTTGCAAGTCCTGCCACATCCGACGAGCATCGGAACCGGTGTAGTAGGAGTCAATCTTAGTCCTGTATTGATGCTTTGCCTGTTTGATGGTTCATCGGAGGGCACAGCGGGATTTCTTATAAGCGTCCGGGTTAGAGTCCCGCTCTTTGAAAGTGGCAGCTCTACCCTTTAGCTTAGTGCAGATGTTGCTTGTAATCCATGGCTTCTGGTTGGGATATGTACGTACGGTCACTGTGGAGACGATGTCATTGATGCACTTATTGATGAAGCCAGTGACTGATGTGGTGTACTCCTAAATGCCATCTGAAGAATCCTGGAACATATTCCAGTCTGTGCTAGCAAAACAGTCCTGTAGCTTAGCATCTGCGTCATCGAACCACTTCCGTATTTAGTGAGTCACTGGTACTTCCTGCTTTAGTTTTAGCTTGTAAGCACGAATCAGGAGGATAGAGTTATGGTCAGATTTGCCAAATGGCGGGCGGGGTAGAGCTTTGTACGTGTCTCTGTGTGTGGAGTAAAGATGGAGTTTTTTTCCCCTCTGGTTGCACATGTAAGATGCTGGTAGAAATGAGGTAAAACGGATCTAGGTTTCCCTGCATTAAAGTCCCCGGCCACTAGGAGCACTGCCTCTGGATGAGCATTTTTCTGTTTGCTTATGGCCTTATACAGCTCGTTGAGTTCGGTCTTAGTGCCAGCATCGGTATGAAATAGACAGCTACGAAAAATATAGATGAAAATTATCTTGGTAAATAATGTGCTCAACAGCTTTAATGAGATACTCTACCTCAGGCGAGCAAAACCTCAAGATTTCCTTATAATTAGATTTTGTGCACCAGCTGTTATTGACAAATAAACACAGACCGCCACCCTTTGTCTTACCGGAGGCAGCTGTTCTATCTTGCCGATACACCGAAAACCCAGACAGCTGTATCTTATCCATGTCGTTGTTCAGCCACGACTCGGTGAAACATAAGGTATTACAGTTTTTATTATCCCGTTGGTAGGATAATCTTGATCGGAGCTCATCCAGTTAATTATCCAATGATTTCACTTTGGCTAATAGGACCGATGGTAGGGTAGGGTTACCCACTCGCCGTCGGATCCTCACAAGGCACCCTGACCTATGTCCCCTATATCTCTGTCTCTTCTTCATGTGAATGAAAGGGATTTGGGCCTTGTCCGTGTCTAAAGTAAATCCTTTGCGTCCGAAAATCTTTGTACAGTACAAGGCAAGTAATCGCTGTTCTGATATCCAGAAGTTATTTTTGGTCATAAGAGGCAACTTATTATGTACAAAATAAGTTACAAATAACGCGAAAAAACACACACAATAGCACAATTGGTTAGGAGCCTGTAAATCTCCTCGGCGCCATTTCTCTTAAATACTTTTTAATTGGATGTCACAACAGCATCATAAATCGTTCACTTTTAGGTCTTTCTAATTCCATATTTGTTTATAAACTCAGAAAAAAAAGAAACGTCCTCTCACTGTCAACTGCGTTTATTTTCAGCAAACTTAACATGTGTAAATATTTGTATTCAACAACTGAGACATAAACTGAACAAGTTCCACAGACATGTGACTAACAGAAATGGAATAATGTGTCCCTGAACAAAGGGGGCGGTCAAAATCAAAAGTAACAGTCAGTATCTGGTGTGGCCACGAGCTGCATTAAGTACTGCAGTGCATCTCCTCCTCATGGACTGCACCAGATTTGCCAGTTCTTGCTGTGAGATGTTACCCCACTCTTCCATCAAGCCACCTGCAAGTTCCCTGACATTTCTGGGGGGAATGGCCCTAGCCCTCACCCTTCGATCCAACAGGTCCCAGACGTGCTCAATGGGATTGAGATCTGGGCTCTTCGCTGGCCATAGCAGAACACTGACATTCCTGTCTTGCAGGAAATCACGCACAGAACGAGCAGTATGGCTGGTGGCATTGTCATGCTGGAGGGTCATGTCACGATGAGCCTGCAGGAAGGGTACCACATGAGGGAGGAGGATGTCTTCCCTGTAATGCACAGCATTGAGATTGCCTGCAATGACAACAAGGTCAGTCCGATGATGCTGTGACACACCGCCCAAGACCATGACGGACCCTCCACCTCCAAATCGATCCCGCTCCAGAGTACAGGCCTTGGTGTAACGCTCATTCCATTGAAAATAAACACGAATCCGACCATCACCCCGGTGAGACAAAACCACGACTCGTCAGAGAAGAGCACTTTTGCCAGACCTGTCTGGTCCAGCGACGGTGGGTTTGTGCCCATAGACGACGTTGTTGCCGGTGATGTCTGGTGAGGACCTGCCTTACAACAGGCCTACAAGCCTCAGTCTAGCCTCTCTCAGCCTATTGCGGACAGTCTGGGCACTGATAGAGGGATTGTGCGTTCCTGGTGTAACTTGGGCAGTTGTTGTTGCCATACTGTACCTGTCCCGCAGGTGTGATGTTCGGATGTACCGATCCTGTGCAGGTGTTGTTACACGTGGTCTGCAACTGCGAGGACAATCAGGTGTCCGTCCTGTCTCCCTGTAGCGCTGTCTTAGGCGTCTCACAGTACGGACATTGCAATTTATTGCCCTGGCCACATCTGCAGTCCTCATGCCTCCTTGCAGCATGCCTAAGGCATGTTTCACGCAGATGAGCAGGGACCCTGGGCATCTTTCTTTTGGTGTTTTTCAGAGTCAGTAGAAAGGCATCTTTAGTGTCCTTTCATAACTGTGACCTTAATTGCCTACCATCTGTAAGCTGTTAGTGTCTTAACGACCGTTCCACAGGTGCATGTTCATTAATTGTTTATGGTTCATTTAACAAGCATGGGAAACAGTGTTTAAACCCTTTACAATGAAGATCTGTGAAGTTATTTGGATTTTTACTAATTATCTTTGAAAAACAGGGCCCTGAAAAAGGGACGTTTCTTTTTTTGCTGAGTGTAATTGACGGCATGCATCTGAAGTCTGCCTGGGCTCAAAGGCTGTAAGAAAAAAGCATATTGAACTCATAACACATACAGATCAAAATCATTTCATATGATGGAAATTCAAGTACATTTTAGTTTACAATGACATGTATGCACATATGTGACATTACATGACATTACAGTGCATTCGGAAAGTATTCATATCCCTTGACTTTTTACACATTTTGTTACATTACAGCCTCGTTCTAAAACTGATTAATAATTTCCCCCCTAATCAATCTACACACAATACCCCATTTTTTTTGCAAATGTATTAAAAATAAAAAACAGAAACTTGATTGGAGTCCATTCTTAAATGGAAGAAGTTTGGAACCACCAAGACCCTTCGTAGAGCTGGCCGCCTGGCCAGACTGAGCAATCGGGGGAGAAGGGCCTCTGTCAGGGAGAATCCGATGGTCAAGAATCCGATAGTCACTCTGACATGGCTCCAGCGTTCCTCTGTGGAGATGGGAGAATCTTCCAGAAGGACAACCCTCTCTGCAGCACTCCACCAATCAGGCCTTTTAAGTGGAGTGGCCAGACGTAAGCCACGCCTCAGTAAAAGGCACATGACAGCCCACTTGGAGTTTGCAAAAGGCAGCTAAATATTCTCATATCATGAGAAACAAGATTCTCTGGTCTGATGAAACCAAGATTGGCCAACTCTTTGGCCTGAATGCCAAGCATCACATCTGGAGGAAACCTGGCACCATCCCTACGGTGAAGCATGGTGGTGGCAGCATCATGTTGTGGGGATGTTTTTCAGCGGCAGGGACTAGGAGACTTGTCAGGATAGAGGGAAAGATGAACGGAGCAAGGTACAGAGCGATCCTTGATGAAAACCTGCTCCTGGGGCAGAGGTTCACCTTCCAACAAGACAACGACCCTAAGTACACAGCCAAGACAACACAGGAGTGGCTTCGGGACAAGTCTCTGAATGTCCTTGAGTGGTCCAGCCAGAGCCCGACCTTGAACCCGATCAAAGATTTCTGGAGATACCTGAGAATAGCTGTGCAGCGACGCTCCCCATCCAACATGACAGGGCTTAAGAGGATCTGCAGAGAAGAATGTGAGAAACTCCCAAAATACAGGTGTGCCAAGCTTGTAGTGCCATACCCAAGAAGACTTGAGGCTGTAATTGCTGCAAAAGGTGCTTCAACAAGGTACTGAGTAAAGGGTCTGAATACTTACACTACTGTTCAAAAGTTTGGGGTCACTTAGACATTTCCTTGTTTTTGAAATAAAAGCAAATTTTTGGTCCATTAAAATAACATAAATTGTTCAGAAATACAGTGTAGACATTGTTAATGTTGTAAATGACTATTGTAGCTGGAAACGGCTGAATTTGAATGGAATATCTACATAGGCGTACAGAGGCCTATTATCAGCAACCATCACTCCTGTGTTCCAATGGCACGTTGTGTTAGCTAATCCAAGTTTATCATTTTAAAAAGGCTAATTGATCATTAGAAAACCCTTTTGCAATTATGTTAGCACAGCTGAAAACTGTTGTTCTGATTAAAGAAGCAATAAAACTGGCCTTCTTTAGACCAGTTGAGTATCTGGAGCATCAGCATTTGTGGGTTTGATTACAGGCTCAAAATGGCCAGAAACAAAGAACTTTATTCTGAAACTCGTCAGTCTATTCCTGTTCTGAGAAATGAAGGCTATTCCATGCGAGAAATTGCCAAGAAACTGAAGATCTCGTAGAACCCTGGGTACTACTCCCTTCACAGAACAGCACAAACTGGCTCTACCCAGAATAGAAAGAGGAGTGACTGGCTCTACCCAGAATAGAAAGAGGAGTGAGAGGCCCTGGTGTACAACTGAGCAAGAGGACAAGTACATTAAAGTGTCTAGTTTGAGAAACAGACGCCTCACAAGTCCTTAACTGGCAGCTTCATTAAATAGTACCCGCAAAACACCAGTCTCAACGTCAACAATGAAGAGGCGACTCCGGGATGCTGGCCTAGGCAGAGTTGCAAAGAAAAAGCCATATCTCAGACTGTCCAATAAAAAGAAAGATTAAGATGGGCAAAAAAACACAGACACTGGACAGAGGAAGATTGGAAAAAAAGTTATGGACAAATCTTAGTTTGAGGTGTTCGGATCACAAAGTAGAACATTCGTGAGACGCGCAGAACAAATGAAAAGATGCTGGAGGAGTGCTTGACGCCATCTGTCAAGCATGGTGGAGGCAATGTGATGGTCTGGGGGTGCCTTGGTGGTGGTAAAGTGGGAGATTTGTACAGGGTTAAAGGGATCTTGAAGAAGGAAGGCTATCACTCCATTTTGCAACACCATGCCATACCCTGTGGACGGCGCTTAATTGGAGCCAATTTCCTCCTACAACAGGACAATGGCCCAAAGCACAGCTCCAAACTATGCAATAACTATTTAAGGTAGAAGCAGTTAGCTGGCATTCTGTCTATAATGGATCGTATGGTACGTAAGAAGTGCCCATCAAGCCAATCCAACTTGTGGGAAGTGCTTCAGGAAGCATGGGGTGAAATCTCTTCAGATTACCTCAACAAATTGACAACTAGAATGCCAAAGGTATGCAAGGCTGTAATTGCTGCAAATTGCTGCAACTCCTGTCATGTATGTTTTCATGGAAAACAAGGACATTTCTAAGTGACCCCAAACTTTGGAACGGTAGTGTATGTAAATGTCATATTTCAGTATTTGTTGTTAACATTTTTTTTCTAAAAACCAGATTTTGCTTTGTCATTATGGGGTGTTGTGTGTAGATTGATAAGGAAAAAAACGATTTAGTCCATGTTAGAATAAGGCTGTAATGTAACAACATGTGGAAAAAGTCAAGTGGTCTAAATACTTTCCAAATGCACTGTATGTACTACATGAAGAGGAAACACCACCAACAGTCAACTGCATGGACGACACAAGCCCTCAACCATGCTCTCCTTATCACATATTAGTCACAGTGAGTGACACACACACACACACACACACACACACACACACAGACACAGAGTAGAAGGAATGGAGTCTTAAATTTACTGAACACTAAAGTAATTGTTCTTAACAGAAGGCATTGATTGCTAAGAGCTAAACTGTTTACCCTCACATCACATAACCCCTGAAAATATAGACCCTATAGGCCTGTTAAAATCCATGGCATGCGCAAGTCTATAAGAGGGAATGACGTCTGCTGCTGAAACCTAAGCCAGCAAATAACATTATTATTGACGTCTACTCACTGTGACGTGTTGAAAATAGAGGGAATACCTCCAGACACCTTCACACTCTCATACTGCAGCTGTCTGTCCGCGCGGGTCCCCTTCCTTACATGGCAACGCGCGAGCCTCCGCGCTCTTCCCGCCCTTCCAGTCCGCTCAGAACAGGGCATGACACCCAATAAGGAGAAAGAGGCCGCCGGGCGTCGACCTAGAGACTGGGTTCTGCCCTCACCGCACCACCGCTGCTCGTTCAGAGGAACACGATGCTCAGTACTCATCTGGTATCTGACAACTCAGCATTCAAATACGGGAAACAGAGAGCTCTATTAACTAAGCTAATCAGTAAACCTGTAGCATATAGACCTAGCTTCAAGCCACTTGAACGATGTTGATTTAGACTTCTATAGTTCGCAACCGGACAACTGGATTTAAATGGGCTTAAATTTCAATTTTGACAGCTTTCATTTTCAAGATACACTTATTTTGTCAATAAATAGCTGTTGTAGCCGTAATGTTGCACAAATCATTTTATTTCGTTTAGTTTGTTTTCCATCAGGTTCAGACGATAAATCAAAATTGATGATGAATCATATGGAATATTAATCTGCTGTTCATTATTATTATTAGATTAATAATACATTATTCGACATTGTGGTGCCCGCTATAGGCTTTTAAAATAGATCAATCATTACTCAAAACAACTTTGTTAGACTTGTGTGGCCTGTATACTGTGTACTGTTGCCTATACTGTAGAACGTTAGCCTGCCAATGTTTCCCGGGGTCACAACAAAAAGATGTAGGCTACTGTTGGGGCTACTCGAGGACCGGAGTTGGGAACACTGTTGTATATGACCTGTAGCCTATACTACTTAGCCTAATGTGCGTTTTATCACGACAGAAACCCAGCTGACATCATGTGTGACGACGACGAGACTACCGCCCTTGTGTGCGACAACGGCTCGGGTCTGGTGATGGCTGGCTTTGCCGGAGATGACGCACCTCGCGCTGTGTTCCCCTCCATCGTTGGTCTCCCCCGTCGTCTGGTAAACTTCACAGCATGAAAATCAATGAAACATTTATGAGGGTACATCTTAAATCCATCAAACTGGGCGTTTTTCCAGACTTAATTGTCTATACATTATGCATTAACCTTGATTATCTGCTCACAATATTTTACCTAACCAGGGGTATTCAACTCTTACCCTATGAGGTCCAGGTTTTCTGTTCTACCTGATTATGTATTGCACCCACCTGGTGTCCCAGGTCTAAATCAGTCCCTGATTAGAGGGCAACAATGAAAAGATACAGTGGAACTGGCTTCAAGGTCCAGAGTTGCGTTTGAGGGCACTAGACCATTGAATTGTGAAAGAAAGAAAGAAAGAAAGAAAGAAAGAAAGACACAAAGGAAGAAAAATAATGAATGATTGTCCTATGCTATTGTAGCGTACAACTATCTGTCCCTCTGTTTGACTTTGGGGAATTGTGTTTTGACTAAGTTTGTTTCCTTTCTTCCCCTGCAGGGTGTGATGGTGGGCATGGGACAGAAGGACTCCTACATGGGAGACGAGGCCCAGAGCAAGAGAGATATCCTGACCCTCAAGTACCCCATCGAGCACGGAATCATCACCAACTGGGACGACATGGAGAAGATCTGGCACCACACCTTCTACAACGAGCTGCGTGTGGCCCCTGATGAGCACCCCACCCTGCTCACTGAGGCCCCCCTCAACCCCAAGTCCAACAGGGAGAAGATGACCTAGATCATGTTTGAGACCTGTACTTGGCCATCCAGGCTGTGCTGTCCCTCTACGCCTCCGGTCGTACCACTGGTGAGAAACGAGCAGAGGAGAAAGGCTCCATACATTAACATACAATTCAGATCCAGTGCATTATTGAGTCTCATGCAACCTTCCATTACATGAATCGTAGTTTACACCATTAAGATCAACATAAAGCTGTTCTATTCTATTTCCATGGTTTACATAGTATTCTGCCTCATGTTCTAGGTATTGTGCTGGACTCTGGTGATGGTGTGACCCACAACATCCCCATCTATGAGGGTTATGCTCTGCCGCATGCCATCATGCGTCTGGATCTGGCGGGTCGCGACCTCACTGACTACCTGATGAAGATCCTGACAGAGCGTGGCTACTCCTTTGTTACCACTGGTGAGTCCATAATTCCTGAGAATAAACGTATTTGCTATGTTTGATATTGAATGATAGTCATAATTCGTTATCCACCTTCTCGACCAAACTGCAAAACTTTGAATCTTCTATTCTAACAGCCGAGCGTGAGATCGTGCGTGACATCAAGGAGAAGCTGTGCTTTGTGGCCCTGGACTTTGAGAATGAGATGGCCACCGCTGCCTCCTCTTCCCGACGGTCAGGTCATCACCATCGGCAACGAGCGTTTCCGCTGCCCTGAGACCCTCTTCCAGCCTTCCTTCATCGGTAGTTATCTTAGAAGCATTGTGCAACTCACTGTCCAATCAAACCCATTTTTACTTCTTTAAGAGACAAGAAAAGATTCCCTGTGTGATCTTATAAGCCTTTATAGCAGCTACATAAGCCATTATACCAACTACTGCCAAACATACTGTATGTTTATATTGAAGCAATGAGGGAGCTGTCCATTTCAGCACCAGTTAGGCCTACATGGGTGACTTCTCATCCAGAGAATTCGCTTACAACATGTTCTCTTCTATCTCACCAGGCATGGAGTCTGCTGGTATTCATGAGACCACCTATAACAGCATCATGAAGTGCGACATTGACATCCGTAAGGACCTGTACGCCAACAACGTCCTGTCCGGCGGTACCACCATGTACCCTGGTATTGCTGACCGTATGCAGAAGGAGATCACCGCCCTGGCGCCCAGCACTATGAAGATCAAGGTAAATATTATTCTCACTGAAGTCCACAAACTGAACATCTAAGACCAACCTGACCACAATCTCAGTGTGAGCCTTCTAATGACCAATCACAGCCTACTAATGACCAATCACAGCCTTCTAATGACCAATCACTGCCTACTAATGACCAATCACTGCCTACTAATGACCAATCACAGCCTTCTAATGACCAATACCAATCACAGCCTACTAATGACCAATCACTGCCTACTAATGACCAATCACAGCCTTCTAATAACCAATCACAGCCTACTGATGACCAATCACAGCCTACTAATGACCAATCACAGCCTACTAATGACCAATCGCAGTCCAATAATGACCATTCACAGTCCAATAATGACCAGTCAGACTACGAATAACCAGTCACAGCCTACAAATGACCAGTCACGGCCCGCGAATGACCAATCACAGCCCGCTAATGACCAATCACAGTCCAATAATGACTAATCAGCCTACTAATGACCAATCACAGTAACACCTATATGAATTATATGCTAATTTGAACAAATTATGAACTGTATGGTGCATTATAAAGCAGTACATATTGAGAGGAATTTTGCTTATCGGTTTTCCTCTTCCCCCTTCTCTAGATCATCGCTCCCCCCGGGCGTAAGTACTCGGTCTGGATCGGCGGCTCCATCCTGGCCTCTCTCTCCACCTTCCAGCAGATGTGGATCAGTAAGCAGGAGTACGACGAGGCAGGCCCCTCCATCGTCCACAGGAAGTGCTTCTAAGCTCGCCACTGGCCCATCGCTCCCCCCAGAGACAGACGACCACGGATGCAAAAACTGTTTACATTACCTCCGCCTATGGATATGTTGTTTATGACCCATATGGAAGTTACAAATCCAGGCAGGCCTCTGTTTTTGTCAATGATGTACAGTTTGTTTAAACCCAAGCGCAATAAGTAGATATTTATTTGCTTTATAAAAGACTGGGATCTTGTATAATACCGCACTTTGTCATCTCGTCAATCATCTGCATATTGGTATTTGTTGTATTATAATTCAGGAAAATTACATACTGTATCTGTTTAGTCATAGGCTATCCATTCACAATACAGGTTTAACTAATTCCTGCTAGTGAGATTAGTAGGCTACATGTTAAGTCCAGTCAAGCACACTGTACAGTACAGTACAATGTTGTATGTTAAAAAATAACTACTAGAGGCTGCCCACTAAGTTGTTTCTATCTTTAGACCCTCTGAGGCAACCCTTTAAAGCGATTACTCAACCGAGATAGATAAACTTGGCTGGGAGAGTATAGGCTAAGGAATTATTGCGGCTTTGAATACAAACAAATGCTTAGGCTACTGTAAGGTAATGTATTGTTGCTTTGCCTGACAGACTGTAACATCTGTTTTTATACAGACACTAGTGTAGGATGTCATGGTACATCGGCAACCACATAGGCCTACAGAGAATACAGACCAGAACAATAGTGTCTGTCTCTGTCTGTCTCTCTCTCGGCCACTACTCCTTCTGTCACTGTCATGTGGTGGTCTTACAGGTGACAGACATCCCCCGTGATTTGAGCTTATAAGCAATCAGTTTTATTACATATTAATATGCTACACTCCCGCCTTATACTTGGAGAACAATGAAAGTCAAAAACCTGGTGTCTCTTTCTGCCTATCTCCACCAAACTGCCCGTGCGTGACGCAAGGGGAGTATACTTAAAGCAGGATTAGCTCTCTACCAACATTAAACTCAACTGCCCTCCATTCAAGCACCGCGCGACATACCGTCCGGCGCGCACGATCGAAAATAGGAGGGCTTTCTACTAATCAGCACTCAGGCTCGCGCAAGCAAAAGTGCTTGGGTTGTCGAGTGAGCTTTTAGCAGAGGCGCAGAAGGTAGAAGGCATGAGCGAACGCAGAAGCGGTAGGTTACCAATGCATTCTCCAGATATTGGAGCATCCGGAGAATAAAACACGGGAAACAATAGATTCCACAGGAATTTTGCACAGTGCACGGTGTGCTATCGTCTCCGAATGAATGACCATGGGGGAGTGGACAATATTAGAGCGTCTCTTGGAGGCGGCTGTCCAACAGCATTCTACTATGATCGGAAGGTAAGAGGGAAAGTGAGGATACTTTGTAAAAGTGTTAGCAGGAGTGTGTGTTTGATCAAGTGCTGAAAGTGATTGGATATAAAGAACTGTACAAAAAAAACGCTAAAACCCCAACAAAGATTCATGACAAAATGCAAAAGATGTGAACCAATAGGGAATCATTTGATAACAGAGCTGTCACTTGAGATGAGACACTGTGGCGCTTTCCTTTTAGAACAGAACTGGCTGGTGGATTTCAGCACTGGACAGCTCCCATTTAGCGTCTGCTTAGTAGCCTACACTAGAGACAGCTTTACTTTGCAATCGCTAATTGTCTCTCTATCTTGTTTGGTTAACGATCAAGCCTATCATCTCTGCACATCTGAACTAAGACATTTTGTTTTCGTGCTTGTTTGTTTTGTAGGATCCTCCTAACTGTGGTGGTGATCTTCCGGATTCTAATTGTTGCGATCGTTGGAGAGACGGTCTATGATGACGAGCAGTCCATGTTTGTGTGCAACACCCTGCAGCCCGGCTGTAACCAGGCCTGCTACGACAAGGCGTTCCCCATTTCCCATATCAGATACTGGGTGTTTCAGATTATTCTGGTGTGCACCCCCAGTCTCTGTTTCATCACCTACTCCGTACACCAGTCCGCCAAGCAGAAGGAGCGTTTGGAGCGTGGGTACTCCACCGTGTTCCTCTCCTTGGACAAGCGCCATGATTCCATCAAAAGAGACGACAGCAAAAAGATCAAAAACACCATTGTGAATGGAGTACTTCAGAACACAGAGAACTCCACCAAAGAAGCCGAGCCCGACTGCTTGGAGGTGAAGGACATCCCAAATTCGGCCATGAGAACTAGTGGAAAGTCTAAAATGAGGAGGCAGGAGGGAATCTCAAGATTCTACATCATCCAAGTGGTTTTCCGAAACGCGCTAGAGATAGGGTTCCTGGTGGGTCAATATTTCCTCTATGGATTCAATGTCCCCGCGGTATATGAGTGTGATCGATACCCCTGCATCAAAGATGTAGAATGCTACGTTTCAAGGCCCACGGAAAAGACAGTGTTTCTGGTCTTCATGTTTGCGGTCAGTGGCGTCTGTGTGCTCCTGAACTTGGCTGAACTCAATCATCTTGGATGGAAGAAGATCAAAGTAGCTGTCAAAGGCGTGCAGGCCCGGAGGAAGTCTATCTACGAGATCCGTAACAAAGACTTGCCTAGAATGAGCATGCCAAATTTCGGCCGCACTCAATCAAGTGACTCTGCCTATGTGTAGCTGTCGATTTCAATACAACTGAATGGAACAATCGTAGCCTACAAATAATTCACATATATTTAATAAGAATGTGGTAGATATTTTATCTCACCGACTTCGTTTGCGAAGTAGGTCGGGTATATCGATTTTATTTTGTATTTTATGGATAAGTAAAAAAACAAACGGACCAAAACGTTTGTTTGTCATATATATATATATATATATATATATATATATATATATACATATATATATATATATATATATATATATATATACACTCACATACGAGAAGGCACTGATGCCAGTGGACGTTCTAGACCCTTTCAACTGGGGGGGCCAAGCTGGGGCCAGTTGTACTGTTAGAGGGGCCAGTTACATTAGACGTTATTATTGTCATATCGTTTTCTTCACTTCATTGCAGGCATTAGTAGGCAAAAGACCATGTCCCTCTAGAAAATGTGTGGGTTTAATTAGTGTTCCACGTTGCCACTGTCTAATAACGGATGTAAAAAAAGAACGATAGCAAAAATTTGTTATGCAAAAATTATTTCATACTCCACATTTAGGGGGGCCACAAGGGGGTCCAAAATTGTTGTCACAGGGCACTGCCCCCCACCCCAGAACCGCCAGTGACTGATGCATCTTTTTAGAATGGTTTATCCTATATTTTGTAAAGTGCTTCTTAAAAGCATTTAATTTGTGTTCACATACTCACTCTGTCGTTCACTTCAGCGGTTGAACATGGAGCAAATACTTGCACTAAATATGAATAATCAGGCAAAATATATAGATTTGTGCTGTGACGTGTTTTAACGACATTCTGCCGGTTTTAAACTCCACATACCATTATAGGCATGAAACACACACATTATTTGGCAGTTTTAGGGTCAATATTCCTCAAATGTACACAAATGCATATTCATTCTTCTAGTAGCCTAGATCACTAATTTCACATATTTGTCAGATAGATCAATGACATTAGCACTGTCAGTTGTTTTGGTTGCCTGAGTTTGCACCATTGACCTTAACCTATGTGATCACTCCATTGGGGAATGGGGGGGATGTGCTGCAAATGCTTATGTCTGACTTTTTTCTTTACTTTTTATTTACACCCAAGCGCCCATTCCTTTTATTTGTGAAATTGATTTTCTTGATTTTATGTCATCAAGTGCCATATATGTACATAAATATAAACATGACATATCTATAGAGTATTCTCTTCATCATGAAAACTAAATTCCAGTAAAGGCTGTTGTCATCTTTGATTTGAATCACTGTGGTTTCTATGTAAATGGTATGCTACTATATTATTATCTCTGGTTTCATTTGCAACATACAAAAATAAACAACCTTTGCATATTCAAAAAGTATTGACGAGCAATTAGTCAAATAGACCACACATCTACAGTAAGTTGAAATCAATAACAAAGGGCAATAGATGTTGGCCCCTGGTGCTACCATTTTCCAAAGCAATGATTTAAAGTATCAAAGTACACTACATGGCAAAAAGTATGTGGACACCCCTTAAAATTAGTGGATTCGGCTATTTCAGCCACACCCTTAGCTGACAGGTGTATAAGATCGAGCACACAGTCATGCAATCTCCATAGACACACATTGGAAGTAAAATGGCCCGTACTGAAGAGCTCAGTAACTTTCAACGTGGCACGGTCATAGGATGCCACCATTCCAACAAGTCAGTTAGTCAAATTTCTGCCATGCTAGAGCTGCCCCAGTCAACTGCAAGTGCTGTTATCATGAAGGGGAAACATCTAGGAGCAACACCGGCTCAGCCGCAAAGTGGTAAGTCACACAAGCTCACAGAACGAGACCGCCGAGAGCTAAAGCACGTAGCGCATAAAAATTGTCTGTCCTCAGTTGCAACACTCACTACAGAGATCCAAATTGCCTCTGGAAGCAACATCAGCAAAATAACTGTTAATCGGGAGCTTAATGAAATGGGTTTCCATGGCCGAGCAGCCGCACACAAGCCTAAGATCACCATGCATGATGCCAAGCATCGGCTGGAGTGGTGTAAAGTTCACCGCCATTAGACTCTGGAGAAGTGGACATACGTTCTCTGGAGTGAGGAATCACGTTTCACCATCTGGCAGTCTGATGGAAGAGTCTGGGTTTGGTGGATGCCAGGAGAACGCTACCTGCCCCAATGCATAGTGCCAATTGTAAAGTTTAGTGGAGGAGGAATAATGGTCTGGGGCTGTTTTTCATGGTTCGGGCTAGGCCCCTTAGTTCCAGTGAAGGGAAATCTTAACGCTACAGCATACAATGATATTCTAGACGATTCTGTGCTTCCAACTTTGTGGCAACAGTTTAGGGAAGGCCCTTTCCTGTTTCAGCATGACAATGCCCCCGTGCACAAAGTGAGGTCCATACAGAAATGTTTGTCGAGATCGATGTGACAGGACTTGACTAACCTGCACAGAGCCCTGACCTCAACCCCATCGAACACCTTTGGAACGCCGAATGCGAGCCAGGCCTAATCGCCCACAGGCTGCCATTTGGGGAACTCTGCCGTAGAGAATGAGCAGGTTCAGCTCTGTCGGAAGCCGAAAAGTCACCTTATGGACTCCCACAAGGTCACGGAGAAAAGTGCTGAACACTGAAACCCGTTGCCCCAGAGAGTCGGAATCTCCCCAGCTAACGAATCATGATGCGGGGTGCAAGAATGGGGAGGGGCTGGAGTGTTGGTGGACAGGTATGGCTGCCAAGATGACTCGGCAACTCTGAGGAGCAGAAATGGAAGCACCAAGGCCCTGACAGATCAATATCAAATTCAGCAGCAACTGTAGATGCTCCACCAACTCTCTGACACGAAACAAGCTCTGCTCGGTTGGATCGGCTGGCTAATGGCCTATTCCTGCTTCCTGTCTGTCTGTCTGTCTGTCTGTCTGTCAGTCTGTCAGTCAGACAGATGCAGCTTAGCACTTGGTGTATTGGATTAGTGGTTTCTAACATTTCCCTTTGTAACCTTCATGAAAGGCTATCTGAGAACACAGGACAGGCTCCGACTGGTAACAGGAAGTACTTAGCTATGGCTAAATATAGTTACACTGAACCTCAGTCTGATCACACACTGGCTGCATGATGTTCTTGTATTTTCTGATTGTCTATCTAGCAAATATGAATCTCCAATCCACAGTCTTTATAGAAATGTCTTACTGTTTTTCATACATATCTAAAAAGATATGCCCCATTTACACTCTAAACAAATACTAAAGGAAAATTAATAAAGATTCATTTTGGCGATTCATGTCATGCTTCCAACTGTTTATCTAGAGGCATAGTGATGATGTATGTTAATATCACATTAATGTTGCTAAAAAACATTTAATAAAGGCATCATCATCTGACTGCTGTCCATCATGCGGTGCTACTTTCAGCGCCAATGCTAACAAAATAAAAAATGTAGAGCTGCTGTGATTGTAAAGATGAGTGTTGTTTCTATTACAACATACAGATTGTGTGTGTGTGTGTGTGTGTGTGTTTGTTTGTTTAACTATCCTTGTGGGTACCAGAAGTCCTCACAAGGATAGTAAAATAAGAACAATTCAGACAAGTGGGGATGTTTTGTCGGTCCCCACGAGGAAAAATGCTATTTTAGCCTTAGGGGCTAGGTTTAAGGTTACATTTAGGGTTAGGTTTAGAATTAAGGTTAGGGTTATGAGTTACGGTTAGGTTTAGGAGTTAGGGTTAGGTATACTTGTAGGGTTAGGGTTAGGGGTTAGGGTTAGGCTTAGGGTTATAAGGTTAGGTTAAGGATTAAGGTTAGGGTTAGGAAAAATTTGATTTTGGATGGGAATCAATTCTTTGGTTCCAACAAGGACACCAACACAAAACTGTGTGTGTGTGTGTGTGTTTCCTCCGGAGATTATGCAACCCAGCAGGAACCACTCAGAGCTCATTCAGATACAGTACATAGCCACTCACCATAAATATTAATACTAAACTTGCTTACAGCACACACAAGGGATCCATGGACTGTCTTTCAGTGAGGCCTTCTCAAAAAATTTATGAATTCATATAATTCTTCCGAAATAAACTTCTGACCATCAACAACCGTAGAAAATCACTATGTCCATTTCTGAAAATAGTTTTTTATCATGACAATATGTGTTATGATCATACACAATCATGACTCATCTTCAGAGCCTCCAAGATTAGAAACCCAGCCAAGCAGTCTACACTCTTAGAAAAAGAAAGTGCCCTCTAGAACCTAAAAGGGTTCTTTGGCTGTCCCAATAGGTGTACCCTTTGAAGAAACCTTTTTGGTTCTAGGTAGAACTGTTTTGGGGTCCATGTAGAACCCTTTCTACAGAGAGATCTACATAGAACCAAAAAGGGTTCTCCTATGAGGACAGCCAAATAACCTATTTGGAACACTTTTTTCCCAAGAGTGTACCATGTCCTCAAAAGTAAGTAGAAACATCAAAGATAGTACATGGATCCTCCTCTCTAAGAGTGTTCCATGTGTCTAGTATTCTACATGGATTCTCGTCTCTAAGAGTGTTCCATGTGTCTAGTATTCTACCTGCCACTATGTCCAACACTGAGAAGGTCTGTCTCTGGTTTGGAGCAGATTAAGACATCAAAGCAACCATGGGAATAGAAGACAGATCTGATGTTGAAGTGCCTGAGGCCTGGTCACATGCATAAAAACCGTGTGTGTGTGTGTGTGAGTTTCACTTCTGCACTGCACCTCACTGTCTAATAGGGGCTATTCCTCTAATAGAAACACTAAAGGAGAACAACAGCTCTTACTTCATATTCATAAGGTCTTATGTTTATTTTGTAACTATATGTCCTACAGAGAGCTGCTTCAGTATACATTTAGAGTGCAATTCCTAATAACACAAACACTTGAAAGAGAGTGGTTGTCTTTCTGCATTTGTTCCTATATCTAGTGTGAATCTACACACTCTTCTGGAGTAAGCAGGTCCATCTCAGACAGCTCATCAGTATATACATCAATGAACACCTAACATGGGGTGATGATGGCCAAGTAAGAGGGAAGGAGAGGGAAGGAGAGGGAAGGAAGGAAGGAGAGCAAGGTTCTGCTGGCGCTGCCAGGACTTGGAGCTCCCTGTGTGGGCAGGGTGCCCACTGGAGTCATCACCGCAGCCCTGGGCACGTTGCCCATAACATTAAGGATTTATGAGGTCATAGGGGTTCACGGAGTTAGAGCCCAAACGAGGCGGAGCAGCAAAGACAATAATGATAATGCAATGTCATGCTGTCACCTCGGCCCACCCAACACGTCACTACCACCTAGGCTGGCTGGCAGCGGGGCCACACTTCAAATACAGTCAAGTGGGTGTTAGAGGTGTGTGTGTGTGTGTTTGTGTGGACGTGTTTAACTATTCTTGTGGGGACCAGAAGTGCCCACAAGAATAATAAACAAACCAAAATTTGACCAACGGGTCAAATGCTATTTCTACGGGGTTTAGGGTTAAGGTTTGAATTAGTGTTAGGGTTATAATTAGGTTAAGGTTTAGGGTTAGTTTTAGGGTAAGGGTTAGGAGCTAGGGTTAGGTTAAGGGTTAGGGTTAAGGTTAGGTTTTTGGGTTAGGGTTAAGGTTAGGGTAAGAGTACCAGTTAGGGTTAAGGAAAATATGATTTTTAATGGGACTGAATTGTGTGTTCCCACAAGGTTAGCTGTACAAGACTGTGTGTACAGTTTTAGCAGCACTCAGTTGTTTGAATAAGCAACCAGCTCATCGGAATCTGACATTAATTTCCTTTAGGTCAACAGGAAGTGCTGTCAAAGCAGAGATAGGTATTTCTGTGTTGTCAACATTTTCACTTCAGTCAGATACATTTTAGAGTCCTGTGTTGTGGCATTAGTGTCACTCAAGAAGAAGACATCAAATGACATGATGGACAGCTCAGTGCTTTACGATGGACAGCTCAGTGCTTTTTGACGGCCAGCTCAGTGCTGCACATGCTGTGACGGCAATAAAGTTAAGGAATTACCAAAGCTCACACTGTTAGATTGTTTACCAGTATTCATGTCAAACATTGTCAAAAAGAACACGACGTGTTAGTTTCTCATAAAACACTAAAGCCATTGCAATGGATCACTTGGATAAGTTTCTACTTTCATGAGTTATGGAGAGGTTTCAAAGGTAGCCAGATCTGCCCGGCAACACCCATCCCAACAGACTACCAGGCCAGCCAGGCAGAAAGGACTAGAGTCTCCCAGCTGTGGCCTCCTCCATGGGCTCTCTCCTATCTCCTCTCCTCACTCTCCGACTGCCAGAGGGGGGGGGGTTCTACAGTAGTATCCTCAAAGAGAAGATTTACAAGCACATGACCTCTCCCTCTGTATTATAAATCACAAGGATGACCTTCGTGTCACAGCTGAAGCACCCCATGGGAATTGTGAGAAATGCTGCCAAATTCAGCAATTCCTATTCTCTTTGATGGTTGTTGTTCAGTCAGTGTTTTTCTTTCTCTCCTTAAATATCTCTCCTCCTCTAAGACCATCTTTCAAAAATACATGAGATGGGAAGTATTGATGTTCAGGGCCCGTATTAATAAAGCATCTCATAGTAGGAGTGAGGATCTAGGATCAGGTCCCCCCTCTTATTAAATATTATCCAACAGGCAAAACTGATCCTAGATCAGCACTCCTACTCCAAGGCGCTTTATGAATATGTGCCCAGTGCATGTTTTGTTGTGGCGATGAAATAATGTCAGGTGTGTTCTGTACTCTACTTGGTATGTCGGGTGTTAAGGTGTCTGTGGAGGTGTCAACCTTATGGTAATGATGGATTTCTAATGAGACTAAGAAACCTAGTGTGGTTCACAGTTCCCATGGAGACAGTGTGTGGGGGAAGGGCTGGCAAGACATTACATCAACAAGTGGACCTCTACTTCAACATCGATGAGACATTACCTCAACAAGAGGACTTCTACTTCAACATCGATGAGACATTACCTCAACAAGAGGACCTCTAATTCCAACATCTATAAAACATTACCTCAACAAGAGGACCTCTACTTCAACATCGATAAGACATTACCTCAACGAGAGGACCTCTAATTCCAACATCTATAAAACATTACCTCAACAAGAGGACCTCTACTTCAACATCGATGAGACATTACCTCAACAAGAGGACCTCTACTTCAACATCGATAAGACATTACCTCAACAAGAGGACCTCTAATTCCAACATCTATAAAACATTACCTCAACAAGAGGACCTCTACTTCAACATCGATGAGACATTACCTCAACAAGAGGACCTCTACTTCAACATCGATAAGACATTACCTCAACAAGAGGACCTCTAATTCCAACATCTATAAAACATTACCTCAACAAGAGGACCTCTACTTCAACATCGATGAGACATTACCTCAACAAGAGGACCTCTACTTCAACATCGATGAGACATTACATTACCTCAACAAGAGGACCTCTACTTCAACATCGATGAGACATTACCTCAACAAGAGGACCTTTACTTCAACATCGATGAGACATTACCTCAACAAGAGGACCTCTACTTCAACAATGATACTCCCTGTCTGAGATTGTTGTCAAATGAGTTCATTATTTAAAACCAGCAAGATTAACAGTAGGAGAGGTTAGATAATCAAGGCTACAGTACTCTCATCACTGATTGACAGAGCTAATCCGATTACTATCACTAGAGTTATCTTCAGAGCTCTTTATCAAACACTGTATAAACAAAACCATTTCTCACACAATTTCGCTAGCTCTGCAGAGCAGTTATAGCATTCTAAAGCTGTGTAGTCAGGCGTTGCCACGCCACCGCAGGTGAGACAAGGAACAGGTGTATTTTAACAGGCCAAGAGTTGTTAATGAACAGAAGGGAAGATTTTTCACAGAGCAGAAAACAGTGCTGCTATATAAACTCAGCAAAAAAAGAATCATCCATTTTTGAAGACCCTGCCTTTCAAAGATAATTCGTAAAAATCCAAATAACTTCACAGATCTTCATTGTAAAGGGTCTAAACACTGTTTCCAATGTTTGTTTCCAATGTTTGTTCAATGAACCATAAACAATTAATGAACATACACCTGTGGAACAGTCGTTAAGACACTAACAGCTTACAGACGGTAAGCAATTAAGGTCACAGTTATGAAAACTTAGGACACTAAAGAGGCCTTTAAACTGACTCGGAAAAACACCAAAAAAAGATGCCCAGGGTCCCTGCTCATCTGCATGAACGTGCCTTAGGCATGCTGCAAGGAGGCATGGGGACTGCAGATGTGGCCAGAGCAATAAATTGCAATATTCGTACTGTGAGACACCTAAGACAGCGCTACAGGGAGACAGGACGGTCAGCTGATCGTCCTCGCAGTGGCAGACCATGTGCAACAACACCTGCACAGGACCGGTACATCCGAACATCACACCTGCGGGATAGGTACACGATGGCAACAACAACTGCCCGAGTTACACCAGGAACGCACAATCCCTCCATCAGTGCTCAGACAGTAGGCTGAGAGAGGCTGGACTGAGAGCTTGTAGGGCTGTTGTAAGGCAGCAACGTCGCCTATGGGCACAAACCCACCGTCGCTGGACCAGACAGGACTGGCAAAAAGTGCTCTTCTCTGACGAGTCACGGATTAGTCTCACCAGGGGTGATGGTCGGATTCGCGTTTATCGTCGAAGGACTGAGCGTTACACTGAGGCCTGTACTCTAGAGCGGGATCGATTTGGAGGTGGAGGGTCCGTCATGGTCTGGGGCGGTGTGTCACAGCATCATCGGACTGACCTTGTTGTCATTGCAGGCAATCTCAACGCTGTGCGTTACAGGGAAGACATCCTCCTCCCTCATGTGGTAGCCTCCCTGCAGGCTCATCCTGACATGACCCTCCAGCATGACAATGCCACCAGCCATACTGCTTGTTCTGTGCGTGATTTCCTGCAAGACAGGAATGTCAGTGTTCTGCCATGGCCAGCGAAGAGCCCGGATCTCAATTCCATTGAGCACATCTGGGACCTGTTGGATCGGAGGGTGAGGGCTAGGGCCAATCCCCCCAGAAATGTCCAGGAACTTGCAGGTGCCTTGGTGGAAGAGTGGGGTAACATCTCAAATATTTACACGTTAGGTTTGCTGAAAATAAACGCAGTTGACAGTGAGAGGACGTTTCTTTTTTTGCTGAGTTTATCTACTGCACCACCTAGCATGCAACACTCAGAGCCAACCTGAGCCTATAGGAGTCAATCAGCGCTCTGAGCCAACCTGAGCCTATAGGAGTCAATCAGTGCTCTGAGCCAACCTGAGCCTATAGGACTCAATCAGCGCTCTGAGCCAACCTGAGCCTATAGGAGTCAATCAGCGCTCTGAGCCAACCTGAGCCTATAGGAGTCAATCAGCACTCTGAGCCAACCTGAGCCTATAGGAGTCAATCAGCACTCTGAGCCAACCTGAGCCTATAGGAGTCAATCAGCGCTCTGAGCCAACCTGAGCCTATAGGAGTCAATCTGCACTCTGAGCCAACCTGAGCCTATAGGAGTCAATCAGCGCTCTGAGCCAACCTGAGCCTATAGGAGTCAATCTGCAATCTGAGCCAACCTGAGCCTATAGGAGTCAATCAGCACTCTGAGCCAACCTGAGCCTATAGGAGTCAATCAGCGCTCTGAGCCAACCTGAGCCTATAGGAGTCAATCAGCACTCTGAGCCAACCTGAGCCTATAGGAGTCAATCAGCGCTCTGAGCCAACCTGAGCCTATAGGAGTCAATCTGCACTCTGAGCCAACCTGAGCCTATAGGAGTCAATCTGCACTCTGAGCCAACCTGAGCCTATAGGAGTCAATCTGCACTTTGGCTACTAGCATGGATACGTAGTAACTCTCCCACTTGAAAATAAGTTAATTAGACTACTGTCCCTATAATGTGTATTCCACAGCTGCCACCAAATGTCACAAATCCATTTTTCTACTTCTTATCGTATCTGTTTCCATAAAATCAGTAGAGGAGTGAGATTATTCTGGAGATGGTTTTAGCTTAGTCATTATCTCGACAACTCCAAATGCTGACACTATTTCATCATCATACTCATCCTTGATATGAAACACAGGTAATTTAATCTCTTTGATGTTTTTGGCGATTGGGATTGGTCCCAGAACGGGTGGCCCCTTCCTCCCCCTTATATTATCTGTTCACATTTGTCCCCTAGTTTATATTGGTTTCCTTCCCATAACCCCCCACCCACATCAGCATAATGCACCAAATAACATGACCCGTTTCCATTCGGAAGTAGAGAAGAATCATTGTGATTTTACACTGATTTCTATGATCTGAGATTAGTGGACCCACGGGTGGTAGACCAGAGGTGAATGGGTGGAGTCCATTAAAGAATACGATGACTGGTTCATTTTCACTGGAAATCTGCTGCTTATACTGTACCATCCAGCGGGAATTGGATAATACCAGGAGATTTTCCCAACCACAAGATCTGACCAGGTAAACTCCAGGCCCTAGTGATAAACAATGGACATCTACAGTATGTGCCTGAAGAGAAAAGTCTTTACACTGTTAGGATAGCCTCCATGCCATGCCCTCTAGATCCAAAGACGGTGTCCGGTTTCCACAGAGTCACTGGGAATGCACACTGGTGTCTGGTTACTGGTGCTTCTGTGACTTCAAAGCTTTGACCTGACCATGTGACCCCTACTGCGTCCAGTGTACTGTGGAACTCAGGGGGAATTATAGGAAGTGGTGCTCTCTTTAATCTGATGGCTATTTAAAGAGCCTCATGATATTGTACTCTCATACATATACACACACACACAAGATGCAGTCACTCTCTATGTCAACTGTAACACTGGATGTCAACTGTCACTCCGGATGTCAACTGTCAATCTGGTGGGAGCAGGAATTCACTCAGCTGCTCCTCCAAAACTATAATCCATGAGTGTGTGTCTGACATGTCTGTCTGACAGATGGAGAGAGATCAAAGGCACACGACTGAATATGAATTATAACCCTGATCATATAACAGAATTTTACAGTAAGTCTGAATACTTACTGCTCCCCTGCAGTGATCTGTGTCTAACTTCCAGTGTAGTGATCTGTCCCTACCTCCCCTGCAGTGATCTGTGTCTACCTTTTCCTGTAGTGATCTGTCCTTACCTCCCCTGCAGTGATCTGTGTCTATCTTTTCCTGTAGTGATCTGTCCCTACCTCCCCTGCAGTGACCTGTCCCTACCTTCCCCTGTAGTGATCTGTCCCAACCTCCCCTGCAGTGACCTGTCCCTACCTCCCCTGCAGTGATCTGTGTCTACATTCCCGTGTAGTGATCTGGGTCTACCTTCCCCTGTAGTGATCTGGGTCTACCTTCCCCTGTAGTGATCTGGGACTACCTTCCCCTGTAGTGATCTGTCCCTACCTCCCCTGCAGTGATCTGTGTCTACCTTCCACAGTAGTGATCTGTCCCTACCTCCCCTGCAGTGATCTGTGTCTACCTTTTCCTGTAGTGATCTGTCCCTACCTCCCATGCAGTGATCTGTGTCTATCTTTTACTGTAGTGATCTGTCCATACCTCCCCTGCAGTGATCTGTGTCTACCTTTTGCTGTAGTGATCTGTCCCTAACTCCCCTGTAGTGGTCTGTCCCTACCTCCCCTGCAGTAATCTGTCCCTACCTTTCCCTGCAGTGATCTGTCCCTACCTTTCCCTGTAGTGATCTGTCACTACCTTTCCCTGTAGTGATCTGTCCCTACCTTTCCCTGTAGTGATCTGTCCCTACCTTCCCCTGTAGTGATCTGTGACTACCTTCCCCTGTAGTGATCTGTCCCTAACTCCCCTGCAGTGATCTGTGTCTACATTCCCCTGTAGTTATCTGTCCCTACCTCCCCTGCAGTGATCTGTTTCTACCTTTCACTGTAGTGATCTGTCCCTACCTTCCCCTGCAGTGATCTGTGTCTACATTCCCCTGTAGTTATCTGTCCCTACCTTCCCCTGTAGTGATCTGTGACTACCTTCCCCTGTAGTGATCTGTCCCTAACTCCCCTGCAGTGATCTGTGTCTACATTCCCCTGTAGTGATCTGTCCCTAACTCCCCTGCAGTGATCTGTGTCTACCTTTCACTGTAGTGATCTGTCCCTACCTTCCCCTGCAGTGATCTGTTTCTACCTTTCACTGTAGTGATCTGTCCCTACCTTCCCCTGCAGTGATCTGTGTCTACATTCCCCTGTAGTTATCTGTCACTAACTTTCCCTGCAGTGATCTGTCCCAAACTTTCCCTGCAGTGATCTGTCCCTGCCATTCCCTGTAGTGATCTGTCCCTACCTTTCCCTGTAGTGATCTGTCCCTACCTCCATGCAGTGATCTGTGACTACCTTCCCCTGTAGTGATCGATCCCTAACTCCCCTGCAGTGATCTGTGTCTACCTCCCCTGCAGTGATCGGTGTCTACCTCCCCTGTAGTAATCTGTCCCGACCTTTCCCTGTAGTGATCTGTCCCTACCTTTCACTGTAGTGATCTGTCCCTAACTTTCCCTGCAGTGATCTGTGTCTACCTTCCCTGCAGTGATCTGTCCCTACCTCCCTGCAGTGATCTGTGACTACCTTTCCCTGTAGTGATCTGTCCCTACCTTTCCCTGTAGTGATCTGTCCCTACCTTTCCCTGTAGTGATCTGTCCCTACCTCCCTGCAGTGATCTGTCCCTACCTCCCTGCAGTGATCTGTGACTACCATCAACTGTAGTGATAGATCCCTAACTCCCCTGCAGTGATCTGTCCCAACCTTTCCCTGTAGTGATCTGTCCCTACCTTTCCCTGCAGTGATCTGTCCCTACCTCCCCTGTAGTGATCTGTCCCTACCTTCCCCAGTAGTGATCTGTCCCTACCTTTCACTGCAGTGATCTGTCCCTACCTTTCCCTGTAGTGATCTGTCCCTACATCCGCTGTAGTGATCTGTCCCTACCTTTCACTGTAGTGATATGTCCCTACCTTTCCCTGTAGTGATCTGTCCCTACCTTCCCCTGCAGTGATTGGTGTCTACCTCCCCTGCAGTGATCTGTGTCTACCCCCTGTAGTGATCTGACTCTACCTCCCTGCAGTGATCTGTCCCTACCTCCCTGTAGTAATCTGTACCTACCTTTCCCTGTAGTGATCTGTAACTACCTCCCTGTAGTGATCTGTCCCTACCTTTCACTGTAGTGATCTGTCCCTACCTTTCCATGCAGTGATCTGTCCATACCTTCCCCTGTAGTGATCTGTCCCTACAATCCCCTGAAGTGATCTGTCCCTAACCTCCCCTGCAGTAATCTGTGTCTACCTTTCCCTCCAGTGATCTGAGTCTACCTTCCCCTGTAGTGATATGTGCCTACCTTTCCCTGCAGTGATCTGTTCCTACCTTTCCCTGTAGTGATCTGTCCCTACCTCCCCCTGTAGTGATCTGTGTCTACCTTCCCCTGTAGTGATCTGTCCCTACCTTTCCATGCAGTGATCTGTCCATACCTTCCCTGTAGTGATCTGTCCCAACCTCCCCTGTAGTAATATGTGTCTAACTCCCCTGTAGTGATCTGTCCCTACCTTCCCCTGTAGTGATCTGTCCCTGCCTTCCCCTGAAGTGATCTGTCCCTACAATCCCCTGAAGTGATCTGTCCCTAACCTCCCCTGCAGTAATCTGTGTCTACCTTTCCCTCCAGTGATCTGAGTCTACCTTCCCCTGTAGTGATATGTGCCTACCTTTCCCTGCAGTGATCTGTTCCTACCTTTCCCTGTAGTGATCTGTCCCTACCTCCCCCTGTAGTGATCTGTGTCTACCATCCCCTGTAGTGATCTGTCCCTACCTTTCCCTGCAGTGATCTGTGTCTACCTTCCCCTGTAGTGATCTGTGTCTACCTTCCCTGTAGTGATTATTCCCTACCTCCCTGCAGTGATCTGTGTCTACCTTCACCTGTAGTGGTCTGTCCCTACCTTTTCCTGTAGTGATCTGTCTCTACCTCCCCTGCAGTGATCTGTGTCTACCTTCCCCTGAAGTGGTCTGTCCCTACCTCCCCCTGTAGTGATCTGTCCCTACCTCCCCTGCAGTGATCTGTCCCTACCACCCGTGCATACATTTGTGTCTACCTCCCCTGCAGTGATCTGTCCCTACCTCCCCCCTGCAGTGATCTGTGTCAACCTTCCCCTTTAGTGATCTGTCCCTACCTCCCCCTGTAGTGATCTGTGTCTACCTTACCCTGTAGTGATCTGTCCCTACCTTTCCCTGTAGTGATCTGTCCCTGCCATTCCCTGTAGTGATCTGTCCCTACCTTTCCCTGTAGTGATATGTCCCTACCTTTCCCTGTAGTGATCTGTCCCTACCTCCCGGGAGTGATCTGTGACTACCTTCCCCTGTAGTGATCGATCCCTAACTCCCCTGCAGTGATCTGTGTCTACCTCCCCTGCAGTGATCGGTGTCTACCTCCCCTGTAGTGATCTGTCCCTGCCTTCCCCTGAAGTGATCTGTCCCTACAATCCCCTGAAGTTATCTGTCCCTAACCTCCCCTGCAGTAATCTGTGTCTACCTTTCCCTCCAGTGATCTGAGTCTACCTTCCCCTGTAGTGATATGTGCCTACCTTTCCCTGCAGTGATCTGTTCCTACCTTTCCCTGTAGTGATCTGTCCTTACCTCCCCCTGTAGTGATCTGTGTCTACCATCCCCTGTAGTGATCTGTCCCTACCTTTTCCTGTAGTGATCTGTCTCTACCTCCCCTGCAGTGATCTGTGTCTACCTTCCCCTGAAGTGGTCTGTCCCTACCTCCCCCTGTAGTGATCTGTCCCTACCTCCCCTGCAGTGATCTGTCCCTACCACCCCTGCATACATTTGTGTCTACCTCCCCTGCAGTGATCTGTCCCTACCTCCCCCCTGCAGTGATCTGACTCTACCTTCCCCTTTAGTGATCTGTCCCTACCTCCCCCTGTAGTGATCTGTCCCTACCTTTCCCTGCAGTGATCTGTGTCTACCTTCCCCTGTAGTGATCTGTGTCTACCTTCCCCTGTAGTGATTATTCCCTACCTCCCCTGCAGTGATCTGTGTCTACCTTCACCTGTAGTGGTCTGTCCCTACCTTTTCCTGTAGTGATCTGTCTCTACCTCCCCTGCAGTGATCTGTGTCTACCTTCCCCTGAAGTGGTCTGTCCCTACCTCCCCCTGTAGTGATCTGTCCCTACCTCCCCTGCAGTGATCTGTCCCTACCACCCCTGCATACATTTGTGTCTACCTCCCCTGCAGTGATCTGTCCCTACCTCCCCCCTGCAGTGATCTGACTCTACCTTCCCCTTTAGTGATCTGTCCCTACCTCCCCCTGTAGTGATCTGTGTCTACCTCCCCCTGTAGTGATCTGTGTCTACCTTACCCTGTAGTGATCTGTCCCTACCTTTCCCTGCTTTGATCTGTGTCTACCTTCCCCTGTATTGATCTGTGTCAACCTTCCCCTGTATTGATCTGTGTCAACCTTCCCCTGTAGTGATCTGTGTCTACCTTTCCCTGTAGTGATCTGTCCCTACCATTCCCTGCAGTGATTTGTCCCTACCTCCCTGCAGTGATCTGTGACTACCTTCCCCTGTAGTGATCGATCCCTAACTCCCCTGCAGTGATCTGTGTCTACCTCCCCTGCAGTGATCGGTGTCTACCTCCCCTGTAGTAATCTGTCCCTACCTTTCCCTGTAGTGATCTGTCCCTACCTTTCACTGTAGTGATCTGTCCCTAACTTTCCCTGCAGTGATCTGTGTCTACCTTCCCTGCAGTGATCTGTCCCTGCCATTCCCTGTAGTGATCTGTCCCTACCTTTCCCTGTAGTGATCTGTCCCTACCTTTCCCTGTAGTGATCTGTCCCTACCTTTCACTGTAGTGATCTGTCCCTACCTTTCCCTGCAGTGATCTGTCCCTACCTCCCTGCAGTGATCTGTCCCTACCTCCCTGCAGTGATCTGTGACTACCTTCAACTGTAGTGATAGATCCCTAACTCCCCTGCAGTGATCTGTCCCTACCTTTCCCTGTAGTAATCTGTCCCTACCATTCCCTGTAGTGATCTGTCCCTACCTTTCCCTGCAGTGATCTGTCCCTTCCTCCCCTGTAGTGATCTGTCCCTACCTTCCCCAGTAGTGATATGTCCCTACCTTTCACTGCAGTGATCTGTCCCTACCTTTCCCTGTAGTGATCTGTCCCTACCTCCGCTGTAGTGATCTGTCCCTACCTTTCACTGTAGTGATATGTCCCTACCTTTCCCTGTAGTGATCTGTCCCTACCTTCCCCTGCAGTGATTGGTGTCTACCTCCCCTGCAGTGATCTGTGTCTACCCCCCCTGTAGTGATCTGACTCTACCTCCCCTGCAGTGATCTGTCCCTACCTCCCCTGTAGTAATCTGTCCCTACCTTTCCCTGTAGTGATCTGTAACTACCTCCCCTGTAGTGATCTGTCCCTACCTTTCACTGTAGTGATCTGTCCCTACCTTTCCATGCAGTGATCTGTCCATACCTTCCCCTGTAGTGATCTGTCCCAACCTCCCCTGTAGTAATATGTGTCTAACTCCCCTGTAGTGATCTGTCCCTACCTTCCCCTGTGGTGATCTGTCGCTGCCTTCCCCTGAAGTGATCTGTCCCTACAATCCCCTGAAGTGATCTGTCCCTAACCTCCCCTGCAGTAATCTGTGTCTACCTTTCCCTCCAGTGATCTGAGTCTACCTTCCCCTGTAGTGATATGTGCCTACCTTTCCCTGCAGTGATCTGTTCCTACCTTTCCCTGTAGTGATCTGTCCCTACCTCCCCCTGTAGTGATCTGTGTCTACCATCCCCTGTAGTGATCTGTCCCTACCTTTCCCTGCAGTGATCTGTGTCTACCTTCCCCTGTAGTGATCTGTGTCTACCTTCCCCTGTAGTGATTATTCCCTACCTCCCCTGCAGTGATCTGTGTCTACCTTCACCTGTAGTGGTCTGTCCCTACCATTTCCTGTAGTGATCTGTCTCTACCTCCCCTGCAGTGATCTGTGTCTACCTTCCCCTGAAGTGGTCTGTCCCTACCTCCCCCTGTAGTGATCTGTCCCTACCTCCCCTGCAGTGATCTGTCCCTACCACCCCTGCATACATTTGTGTCTACCTCCCCTGCAGTGATCTGTCCCTACCTCCCCCCTGCAGTGATCTCTGTCAACCTTCCCCTTTAGTGATCTGTCCCTACCTCCCCCTGTAGTGATCTGTGTCTACCTTACCCTGTAGTGATCTGTCCCTACCTTTCCCTGCAGTGATCTGTGTCTACCTTCCCCTGTATTGATCTGTGTCAACCTTCCCCTGTAGTGATCTGTGTCTACCTTCCCCTGTAGTGATCTGTCCCTAAATTTCCCTGCAGTGATCTGTGTCTACCTTCCCTGTAGTGATCTGTCCCTACCTTTCCCTGTAGTGATCTGTCCCTGCCATTCCCTGTAGTGATCTGTCCCTACCTTTCCCTGTAGTGATCTGTCCCTACCATTCCCTGCAGTGATTTGTCCCTACCTCCCTGCAGTGATCTGTGACTACCTTCCCCTGTAGTGATCGATCCCTAACTCCCCTGCAGAGATCTGTCCCTACCTTTCCCTGTAGTGATCTGTCCCTACCATTCCCTGTAGTGATCTGTCCCTACCTCCCCTGTAGTGATCTGTCCCTACCTTTCCCTGCAGTGATCTGTCCCTACCTCCCCTGTAGTGATCTGTCCCTACCTTCCCCAGTAGTGATCTGTCCCTACCTTTCACTGCAGTGATCTGTCCCTACCTTTCACTGTAGTGATATGTCCCTACCTTTCCCTATAGTGATCTGTCCCTACCTTCCGCTGCAGTGATTGGTGTCTACCTCCCCTGCAGTGATCTGTGTCTACCCCCCCTGTAGTGATCTGACTCTACCTCCCCTGCAGTGATCTGTCCCTACCTCCCCTGTAGTAATCTGTCCCTACCTTTCCCTGTAGTGATCTGTAACTACCTCCCCTGTAGTGATCTGTCCCTACCTTTCACTGTAGTGATCTGTCCCTACCTTTCCATGCAGTGATCTGTCTATACCTTCCCCTGTAGTGATCTGTCCCAACCTCCCCTGTACTATTATGTGTCTAACTCCCCTGTAGTGATCTGTCCCTACCTTCCCCTGTAGTGATCTGTCCCTGCCTTCCCCTGAAGTGATCTGTCCCTACAATCCCCTGAAGTGATCTGTCCCTAACCTCCCCTGCAGTAATCTGTGTCTACCTTTCCCTCCAGTGATCTGAGTCTACCTTCCCCTGTAGTGATATGTGCCTACCTTTCCCTGCAGTGATCTGTTCCTACCTTTCCCTGTAGTGATCTGTCCCTACCTCCCCCTGTAGTGATCTGTGTCTACCATCCCCTGTAGTGATCTGCCCCTACCTTTCCCTGCAGTGATCTGTGTCTACCTTCCCCTGTAGTGATCTGTGTCTACCTTCCCCTGTAGTGATTATTCCCTACCTCCCCTGCAGTGATCTGTGTCTACCTTCACCTGTAGTGGTCTGTCCCTACCTTTTCCTGTAGTGATCTGTCTCTACCTCCCCTGCAGTGATCTGTGTCTACCTTCCCCTGAAGTGGTCTGTCCCTACCTCCCCCTGTAGTGATCTGTCCCTACCTCCCCTGCAGTGATCTGTCCCTACCACCCCTGCATACATTTGTGTCTACCTCCCCTGCAGTGATCTGTCCCTACCTCCCCCTGCAGTGATCTGTGTCTACCTTCCCCTTTAGTGATCTGTGTCTACCTCCCCCTGTAGTGATCTGTGTCTACCTTACCCTGTAGTGATCTTTCCCTACCTTTCCCTGCAGTGATCTGTGTCTACCTTCCCCTGTATTGATCTGTGTCAACCTTCCCCTGTAGTGATCTGTGTCTACCTTCCCCTGTAGTGATCTGTCCCTACCTCCCCCTGTAGTGATCTGTGTCTACCTTCCCTGTAGTGATCTGTGTCTACCTTCCCTGCAGTGATCTGTCCCTACCTCCCCTGCAGTGATCTGTGTCTACCTTCCCCTGTAGTGGTCTGTCCCTACCTTTCCCGGTAGTGATCTGTCTACCTTCCCCTGTAGTGATCTGTCCCTACCTCCCCTGCAGCGATCTTTCTCTACCTCCCCTGCAGTGATCTGTCCCTACCTCCCCTGCAGTGATCAGTGCCTACCTTTCCCTGCAGTGATCTGTCCCTTCCTTTCCCTGCAGTGATCTGTTCCTACCTTTCCCTGTAGTGATCTGTCCCTACCTCCCCCTGTAGTGATCTGTGTCTACCTCCCCTGCAGTGATCTGTCCCTACCTTTCCCGCAGTGATCTGTGTCTACCTTCCCCTGCAGTGATCTGTCCCTACCTCCCCTGCAGTGATCTGTCCCTACCTCCCCTGAAGTGATCTGTCCCTACCTTTCCCTGCAGTGATCTGTCCCTACCTCCCCTGTAGTGATCTGTCCCTACCTTCCCCAGTAGTGATCTGTCCCTACCTTTCACTGCAGTGATCTGTCCCTACCTTTCCCTGTAGTGATCTGTCCCTACTTTTCACTGTAGTGATATGTCCCTACCTTTCCCTGTAGTGATCTGTCCCTACCTTTCACTGCAGTGATCTGTCCCTACCTTTCACTGTAGTGATATGTCCCTACCTTTCCCTATAGTGATCTGTCCCTACCTTCCGCTGCAGTGATTGGTGTCTACCTCCCCTGCAGTGATCTGTGTCTACCCCCCCTGTAGTTATCTGACTCTACCTCCCCTGCAGTGATCTGTCCCTACCTCCCCTGTAGTAATCTGTCCCTACCTTTCCCTGTAGTGATCTGTAACTACCTCCCCTGTAGTGATCTGTCCCTACCTTTCACTGTAGTGATCTGTCCCTACCTTTCCATGCAGTGATCTGTCTATACCTTCCCCTGTAGTGATCTGTCCCAACCTCCCCTGTACTATTATGTGTCTAACTCCCCTGTAGTGATCTGTCCCTACCTTCCCCTGTAGTGATCTGTCCCTGCCTTCCCCTGAAGTGATCTGTCCCTACAATCCCCTGAAGTGATCTGTCCCTAACCTCCCCTGCAGTAATCTGTGTCTACCTTTCCCTCCAGTGATCTGAGTCTACCTTCCCCTGTAGTGATATGTGCCTACCTTTCCCTGCAGTGATCTGTTCCTACCTTTCCCTGTAGTGATCTGTCCCTACCTCCCCCTGTAGTGATCTGTGTCTACCATCCCCTGTAGTGATCTGCCCCTACCTTTCCCTGCAGTGATCTGTGTCTACCTTCCCCTGTAGTGATCTGTGTCTACCTTCCCCTGTAGTGATTATTCCCTACCTCCCCTGCAGTGATCTGTGTCTACCTTCACCTGTAGTGGTCTGTCCCTACCTTTTCCTGTAGTGATCTGTCTCTACCTCCCCTGCAGTGATCTGTGTCTACCTTCCCCTGAAGTGGTCTGTCCCTACCTCCCCCTGTAGTGATCTGTCCCTACCTCCCCTGCAGTGATCTGTCCCTACCACCCCTGCATACATTTGTGTCTACCTCCCCTGCAGTGATCTGTCCCTACCTCCCCCTGCAGTGATCTGTGTCTACCTTCCCCTTTAGTGATCTGTCCCTACCTCCCCCTGTAGTGATCTGTGTCTACCTTACCCTGTAGTGATCTTTCCCTACCTTTCCCTGCAGTGATCTGTGTCTACCTTCCCCTGTATTGATCTGTGTCAACCTTCCCCTGTAGTGATCTGTGTCTACCTTCCCCTGTAGTGATCTGTCCCTACCTCCCCCTGTAGTGATCTGTGTCTACCTTCCCCTGTAGTGATCTGTGTCTACCTTCCCCTGCAGTGATCTGTCCCTACCTCCCCTGCAGTGATCTGTGTCTACCTTCCCCTGTAGTGGTCTGTCCCTACCTTTCCCGGTAGTGATCTGTCTACCTTCCCCTGTAGTGATCTGTCCCTACCTCCCCTGCAGTGATCTTTCTCTACCTCCCCTGCAGTGATCTGTCCCTACCTCCCCTGCAGTGATCAGTGCCTACCTTTCCCTGCAGTGATCTGTCCCTTCCTTTCCCTGCAGTGATCTGTTCCTACCTTTCCCTGTAGTGATCTGTCCCTACCTCCCCCTGTAGTGATCTGTGTCTACCTCCCCTGCAGTGATCTGTCCCTACCTTTCCCCGCAGTGATCTGTGTCTACCTTCCCCTGCAGTGATCTGTCCCTACCTCCCCTGCAGTGATCTGTCCCTACCTCCCCTGAAGTGATCTGTCCCTACCTTTCCCTGCAGTGATCTGTCCCTACCTCCCCTGTAGTGATCTGTCCCTACCTTCCCCAGTAGTGATCTGTCCCTACCTTTCACTGCAGTGATCTGTCCCTACCTTTCCCTGTAGTGATCTGTCCCTACTTTTCACTGTAGTGATATGTCCCTACCTTTCCCTGTAGTGATCTGTCCCTACCTTCCCCTGCAGTGATTGGTGTCTACCTCCCCTGCAGTGATCTGTGTCTACCCCCCTGTAGTGATCTGACTCTACCTCCCCTGCAGTGATCTGTCCCTTCCTCCCCTGTAGTAATCTGTCCCTACCTTTCCATGCAGTGATCTGTCCATACCTTCCCCTGTAGTGATCTGTCCCAACCTCCCCTGTAGTAATATGTGTCTAACTCCCCTGTAGTGATCTGTCCCTACCTTCCCCTGTAGTGATCTGTCCCTGCCTTCCCCTGAAGTTATCTGTCCCTACAATCCCCTGAAGTGATCTGTCCCTAACCTCCCCTGCAGTAATCTGTGTCTACCTTTCCCTCCAGTGATCTGAGTCTACCTTCCCCTGTAGTGATATGTGCCTACCTTTCCCTGCAGTGATCTGTTCCTACCTTTCCCTGTAGTGATCTGTCCTTACCTCCCCCTGTAGTGATCTGTGTCTACCATCCCCTGTAGTGATCTGTCCCTACCTTTCCCTGTAGTGATCTGTGTCTACCTTCCCCTGTAGTGATCTGTCTCTACCTCCCCTGCAGTGATCTGTGTCTACCTTCCCCTGAAGTGGTCTGTCCCTACCTCCCCCTGTAGTGATCTGTCCCTACCTCCCCTGCAGTGATCTGTCCCTACCACCCCTGCATACATTTGTGTCTACCTCCCCTGCAGTGATCTGTCCCTACCTCCCCCCTGCAGTGATCTGTGTCTACCTTCCCCTTTAGTGATCTGTCCCTACCTCCCCCTGTAGTGATCTGTGTCTACCTTACCCTGTAGTGATCTGTCCCTACCTTTCCCTGCAGTGATCTGTGTCTACCTTCCCCTGTATTGATCTGTGTCAACCTTCCCTGTAGTGATCTGTGTCTACCTTCCCCTGTAGTGATCTGTCCCTACCTCCCCCTGTAGTGATCTGTGTCTACCTTCCCCTGTAGTGATCTGTGTCTACCTTCCCCTGCAGTGATCTGTCGCTACCTCCCCTGCAGTGATCTGTGTCTACCTTCCCCTGTAGTGGTCTGTCCCTACCTTTCCCGGTAGTGATCTGTCTACCTTCCCCTGTAGTGATCTGTCCCTACCTCCCCTGCAGTGATCTTTCTCTACCTCCCCTGCAGTGATCTGTCCCTACCTCCCCTGCAGTGATCGGTGCCTACCTTTCCCTGCAGTGATCTGTCCCTTCCTTTCCCTGCAGTGATCTGTTCCTACCTTTCCCTGTAGTGATCTGTCCCTACCTTTCCCTGCAGTGATCTGTGTCTACCTTCCCCTGCAGTGATCTGTCCCTACCTCCCCAGCAGTGATCTGTCCCTACCTCCCCTGAAGTGATCTGTCCCTACCTTTCCCTGCAGTGATCTGTCCCTACCTCCCCTGTAGTGATCTGTCCCTACCTTCCCCAGTAGTGATCTGTCCCTACCTTTCACTGCAGTGATCTGTCCCTACCTTTCCCTGTAGTGATCTGTTCCTACCTTTCACTGTAGTGATATGTCCCTACCTTTCCCTGTAGTGATCTGTCCCTACCTTCCCCTGCAGTGATTGGTGTCTACCTCCCTGCAGTGATCTGTGTCTACCCCCTGTAGTGATCTGACTCTACCTCCCTGCAGTGATCTGTCCCTACCTCCCCTGTAGTAATCTGTCCCTACCTTTCCCTGTAGTGATCTGTAACTACCTCCCCTGTAGTGATCTGTCCCTACCTTTCACTGTAGTGATCTGTCCCTACCTTTCCATGCAGTGATCTGTCCATACCTTCCCCTGTAGTGATCTGTCCCAACCTCCCCTGTAGTAATATGTGTCTAACTCCCCTGTAGTGATCTGTCCCTACCTTCCCCTGTAGTGATCTGTCCCTGCCTTCCCCTGAAGTGATCTGTCCCTACAATCCCCTGAAGTGATCTGTCCCTAACCTCCCCTGCAGTAATCTGTGTCTACCTTTCCCTCCAGTGATCTGAGTCTACCTTCCCCTGTAGTGATATGTGCCTACCTTTCCCTGCAGTGATCTGTTCCTACCTTTCCCTGTAGTGATCTGTCCTTACCTCCCCCTGTAGTGATCTGTGTCTACCATCCCCTGTAGTGATCTGTCCCTACCTTTCCCTGTAGTGATCTGTGTCTACCTTCCCCTGTAGTGATCTGTCTCTACCTCCCCTGCAGTGATCTGTGTCTACCTTCCCCTGAAGTGGTCTGTCCCTACCTCCCCCTGTAGTGATCTGTCCCTACCTCCCCTGCAGTGATCTGTCCTTACCACCCCTGCATACATTTGTGTCTACCTCCCCTGCAGTGATCTGTCCCTACCTCCCCCCTGCAGTGATCTGTGTCTACCTTCCCCTTTAGTGATCTGTCCCTACCTCCCCCTGTAGTGATCTGTGTCTACCTTACCCTGTAGTGATCTGTCCCTACCTTTCCCTGCAGTGATCTGTGTCTACCTTCCCCTGCAGTGATCTGTCCCTACCTCCCCAGCAGTGATCTGTCCCTACCTCCCCTGAAGTGATCTGTCCCTACCTTTCCCTGCAGTGATCTGTCCCTACCTCCCCTGTAGTGATCTGTCCCTACCTTTCCCTGCAGTGATCTGTCCCTACCTCCCCTGCAGTGATCTGTCCCTACCACCCCTGCATACATTTGTGTCTACCTCCCCTGCAGTGATCTGTCCCTACCTCCCCCCTGCAGTGATCTGTGTCTACCTTCCCCTTTAGTGATCTGTCCCTACCTCCCCCTGTAGTGATCTGTGTCTACCTTACCCTGTAGTGATCTGTCCCTACCTTTCCCTGCAGTGATCTGTGTCTACCTTCCCCTGTATTGATCTGTGTCAACCTTCCCCTGTAGTGATCTGTGTCTACCTTCCCCTGTAGTGATCTGTCCCTACCTCCCCCTGTAGTGATCTGTGTCTACCTTCCCCTGTAGTGATCTGTGTCTACCTTCCCCTGCAGTGATCTGTCCCTACCTCCCCTGCAGTGATCTGTGTCTACCTTCCCCTGTAGTAGTCTGTCCCTACCTTTCCCGGTAGTGATCTGTCTACCTTCCCCTGTAGTGATCTGTCCCTACCTCCCCTGCAGTGATCTTTCTCTACCTCCCCTGCAGTGATCTGTCCCTACCTCCCCTGCAGTGATCGGTGCCTACCTTTCCCTGCAGTGATCTGTCCCTACCTTTCCCTGCAGTGATCTGTGTCTACCTTCCCCTGCAGTGATCTGTCCCTACCTCCCCAGCAGTGATCTGTCCCTACCTCCCCTGAAGTGATCTGTCCCTACCTTTCCCTGCAGTGATCTGTCCCTACCTCCCCTGTAGTGATCTGTCCCTACCTTCCCCAGTAGTGATCTGTCCCTACCTTTCACTGCAGTGATCTGTCCCTACCTTTCCCTGTAGTGATCTGTTCCTACCTTTCACTGTAGTGATATGTCCCTACCTTTCCCTGTAGTGATCTGTCCCTACCTTCCCCTGCAGTGATTGGTGTCTACCTCCCCTGCAGTGATCTGTGTCTACCCCCCCTGTAGTGATCTGACTCTACCTCCCCTGCAGTGATCTGTCCCTACCTCCCCTGTAGTAATCTGTCCCTACCTTTCCCTGTAGTGATCTGTAACTACCTCCCCTGTAGTGATCTGTCCCTACCTTTCACTGTAGTGATCTGTCCCTACCTTTCCATGCAGTGATCTGTCCATACCTTCCCTGTAGTGATCTGTCCCAACCTCCCCTGTAGTAATATGTGTCTAACTCCCCTGTAGTGATCTGTCCCTACCTTCCCCTGTAGTGATCTGTCCCTGCCTTCCCCTGAAGTGATCTGTCCCTACAATCCCCTGAAGTGATCTGTCCCTAACCTCCCCTGCAGTAATCTGTGTCTACCTTTCCCTCCAGTGATCTGAGTCTACCTTCCCCTGTAGTGATATGTGCCTACCTTTCCCTGCAGTGATCTGTTCCTACCTTTCCCTGTAGTGATCTGTCCTTACCTCCCCCTGTAGTGATCTGTGTCTACCATCCCCTGTAGTGATCTGTCCCTACCTTTCCCTGCAGTGATCTGTGTCTACCTTCCCCTGTAGTGATCTGTGTCTACCTTCCCCTGTAGTGATTATTCCCTACCTCCCCTGCAGTGATCTGTGTCTACCTTCACCTGTAGTGGTCTGTCCCTACATTTTCCTGTAGTGATCTGTCTCTACCTCCCCTGCAGTGATCTGTGTCTACCTTCCCCTGAAGTGGTCTGTCCCTACCTCCCCCTGTAGTGATCTGTCCCTACCTCCCCTGCAGTGATCTGTCCCTACCACCCCTGCATACATTTGTGTCTACCTCCCCTGCAGTGATCTGTCCCTACCTCCCCTGCAGTGATCTGTGTCTACCTTCCTTTAATGATCTGTCCCTACCTCCCCTGTAGTGATCTGTGTCTACCTTACCCTGTAGTGATCTGTCCCTACCTTTCCCTGCAGTGATCTGTGTCTACCTTCCCTGTATTGATCTGTGTCAACCTTCCCTGTAGTGATCTGTGTCTACCTTCCCTGTAGTGATCTGTCCCTACCTCCCCCTGTAGTGATCTGTGTCTACCTTCCCCTGTAGTGATCTGTGTCTACCTTCCCCTGCAGTGATCTGTCCCTACCTCCCCTGCAGTGATCTGTGTCTACCTTCCCCTGTAGTGGTCTGTCCCTACCTTTCCCGGTAGTGATCTGTCTACCTTCCCCTGTAGTGATCTGTCCCTACCTCCCCTGCAGTGATCTTTCTCTACCTCCCCTGCAGTGATCTGTCCCTACCTCCCCTGCAGTGATCGGTGCCTACCTTTCCCTGCAGTGATCTGTTCCTACCTTTCCCTGTAGTGATCTGTCACTACCTTTCCCTGCAGTGATCTGTGTCTACCTTCCCCTGCAGTGATCTGTCCCTACCTCCCCTTCAGTGATCTGTCCCTACCTCCCCTGAAGTGATCTGTCCCTACCTCCTCTGCAGTGATCTGTTCCTACCTTTCCCTGCAGTGATCTGTGTCTACCTCCCCCGCAGTGATCTGTCCCAACCTCCCCTGCAGTGATCTGGGTCTACCTTCCCCTGTAGTGATCTGTCCCTACCTCCCCTGCAGTGATCGGTCCCTACCTCCCCTGCAGTGATTTGTGTCTACCTCCCCTGCAGTGATCTGTCCCTACCTCCCCTGCAGTAATCTGTCCCAACCTTCCCTGCAGTGATCTGGGTCTACCTTCCCCTGTAGTGATCTGTCCCTACCTCCCCCTGTAGTGATCTGTCCCTACCTCCCCTGCAGTGATCTGTCCCTACCTCCCCTCCAGTGATCTGTCCCTACCTCCCCTGCAGTGATCTGTCCCTACCTCCCCTGCAGTGATCTGTGTCTACCTTCCCCTGTAGTGATCTGTCCCTACCTTCCCCTGTAGTGATCTGTCCCTACCTTTCCCGGCAGTGATCTGTGTCTACCTTCCCCTGTATTGATCTGTGTCTACCTTCCCCTGTAGTGATCTGTGTCTACCTTCCCCTGCAGTGATCTGTCCCTACCTCCCCTGCAGTGATCTGTCCCTACCTCCCTGAAGTGATCTGTCCCGACCTCCTCTGCAGTGATCTGTTCCTACCTTTCCCTGCAGTGATCTGTGTCTACCTCCCCCGCAGTGATCTGTCCCAACCTCCCCTGCAGTGATCTGGGTCTACCTTCCCCTGTAGTGATCTGTCCCTACCTCCCCTGCAGTGATCTGTCCCTACCTCCCCTGCAGCGATTTGTGTTTACCTCCCCTGCAGTGATCTGTCCCTACCTCCCCTGCAGTGATCTGTCCCAACCTTCCCTTTAGTGATCTGGGTCAACCTTCCCCTGTAGTGATCTGTCCCTACCTCCCCCTGTAGTGATCTGTCCCTACCTCCCCTGCAGTGATCTGTCCCTACCTCCCCTGCAGTGATCTGTGTCTACCTCCCCTGCAGTGATCTGTGTCTACCTCCCCTGCAGTGATCTGTGTCTACCTCCCCTGCAGTGATCTATCCCTACCTCCCCTGCAGTGATCTGTGTCTACCTTCCCCTTTAGTGATCTGTCCCTACCTCCCCCTGTAGTGATCTGTCCCTACCTTTCCCGGCAGTGATCTGTGTCTACCTTCCCCTGAATTGATCTGTGTCTACCTTCCCCTGTAGTGATCTGTGTCTACCTTCCCCTGTAGTGATCTGTCCCTACCTTTCCCGGCAGTGATCTGTGTCTACCTTCCCCTGTATTGATCTGTGTCTACCTTCCCCTGAATTGATCTGTGTCTACCTACCCCTGCAGTGATCTGTGTCTACTTCCCCTGCAGTGATCTGTCCCAACCTCCCCTGCAGTGATCTGGGTCTACCTTCCCCTGTAGTGATCTGTCCCTACCTCCCCCTGTAGTGATCTGTGCCTACCTCCCCTGAAGTGATCTGTCCCTACCACCCCTGCAGTGATCTGTCCCTACCTCCCCTGCAGTGATCTGTCCCTACCTCCCCTGTAGTGATCTGTGTCTACCTTTCCCTGCAGTGATCTGTGTCTACCTTCCCCTGTATTGATCTGTCCCAACCTCCCCTGCAGTGATCTGTGTCTACCTTCCGCTGTAGTGGTCTGTCCCTACCTTTCCCGGTAGTGATCTGTGTCTACCTTCCCCTTTAGTGATCTGTTCCTACCTTTCCCTGCAGTGATCTGTGTCTACCTTCCCCTGTAGTGATCTGTCCCCACCTCCCCAGCAGTGATCTGTCCCTACCTCCCCTGCAGTGATCTGTCCCTACCTCCCCTGCAGTGATCTGTCCCTACCTCCCCTGCAGTGATCTGTGTCTACCTTCCCCTTTAGTGATGTGTGTCTACCTCCCCCTGTAGTGATCTGTGTCTACCTTCCCCTTTAGTGATCTGTCCCTACCTTCCCCTGTAGTGATCTGTCCCTACCTTTCCCGGCAGTGATCTGTGTCTACCTTCCCCTGTTTTGATCTGTGTCTACCTTCCCCTGTAGTGATCTGTGTCTACCTTCCCCTGTAGTGATCTGTCCCTACCTTTCCCGGCAGTGATCTGTGTCTACCTTCCCCTGTATTGATCTGTGTCTACCTTCCCCTGTAGTGATCTGTGTCTACCTTCCCCTGTAGTGATCTGTGTCTACCTTCCCCTGTAGTGGTCTGTCCCTACCTTTTCCTGTGGTGATCTGTCCATACCTCCCCTGCAGTGATCTGTGTCTTCCTTCCCCTGAAGTGATCTGTGTCTACCTTCCCCTTAAGTGGTCTGTCCCTACCTCCCCTGCAGTGATATGTGTCTACTTCCCCTGCAGTGATCTGTCTCAACCTCCCCTGCAGTGATCTGTGTCTACCTTCCCCTTTAGTGAACTGTGCCTACCTCCCCCTGTAGTGATCTGTGTCTACCTTCCCCTTTAGTGATCTGTCCCTACCTTCCCCTGTAGTGATCTGTCCCTACCTTTCCCGGCAGTGATCTGTGTCTACCTTCCCCTGTATTTATCTGTGTCTACCTTCCCCTGTAGTGATCTGTGTCTACCTTCCCCTGTAGTGATCTGTCCCTACCTTTCCCGGCAGTGATCTGTGTCTACCTTCCCCTGTATTGATCTGTGTCTACCTTCCCCTGTAGTGATCTGTGTCTACCTTCCCCTGTAGTGGTCTGTCCCTACCTTTTCCTGTGGTGATCTGTCCATACCTCCCCTGCAGTGATCTGTGTCTACCTTCACCTGAAGTGATCTGTGTCTAACTTCCCCTTAAGTGGTCTGTCCCTACCTCCCCTGCAGTGATCTGTGTCTACTTCCCCTGCAGTGATCTGTCCCAACCTCCCCTGCAGTGATCTGGGTCTACCTTCCCCTGTAGTGATCTGTCCCTACCTCCCCCTGTAGTGATCTGTGCCTACCTCCCCTGCAGTGATCTGTCCCTACCACCCCTGCAGTGATCTGTCCCTACCTCCCCTGCAGTGATCTGTCCCTACCTCCCCTGTAGTGATCTGTGTCTACCTTACCCTGTAGTGATCTGTCCCTACCTTTCCCTGCAGTGATCTGTGTCTACCTTCCCCTGTATTGATCTGTCTACCTTCCCCTGTAGTGATCTGTGTCTACCTTCCCCTGTATTAATCTGTCCCAACCTCCCCTGCAGTGATCTTTGTCTACCTTCCGCTGTAGTGGTCTGTCCCTACCTTTCCCGGTAGTGATCTGTGTCTACCTTCCCCTGTAGTGATCTGTTCCTACCTTTCCCTGAAGTGATCTGTGTCTAACTTCCCCTTAAGTGGTCTGTCCCTACCTCCCCTGCAGTGATCTGTGTCTACCTCCCCTGCAGTGATCTGTCCCTACCTCCCCTGCAGTGATCTGTGTCTACCTTCCCTGCAGTGATGTGTGTCTACCTCCCCCTGTAGTGATCTGTGTCTACCTTCACCTTTAGTGATCTGTCCCTACCTTCCCCTGTAGTGATCTGTGTCTACCTTTCCCGGCAGTGATCTGTGTCTACCTTCCCCTGTATTGATCTGTGTCTACCTTCCCCTGTAGTGATCTGTGTCTACCTTCCCCTGTAGTGATCTGTCCCTACCTTTCCCGGCAGAGATCTGTGTCTACCTTCCCCTGTATTGATCTGTGTCTACCTTCCCCTGTAGTGGTCTGTCCCTACCTTTTCCTGTGGTGATCTGTCCATACCTCCCCTGCAGTGATCTGTGTCTACCTCCCCTGAAGTGATCTGTGTCTACCTTCCCCTTAAGTGGTCTGTCCCTACCTCCCCTGCAGTGATCTGTGTCTACTTCCCCTGCAGTGATCTGTCCCTACCTCCCCCTGTTGTGATCTGTGTCTACCTTCCCCTTTAGTGATCTGTCCCTACCTTCCCCTGTATTGATCTGTCCCTACCTTTCCCGGCAGTGATCTGTGTCTACCTTCCCCTGTATTGATCTGTGTCTACCTTCCCCTGTAGTGATCTGTGTCTACCTTCCCCTGTAGTGATCTGTCCCTACCTTTCCCGGCAGTGATCTGTGTCTACCTTCCCCTGTATTGATCTGTGTCTACCTTCCCCTGTAGTGATCTGTGTCTACCTTCCCCTGTAGTGGTCTGTCCCTACCTTTTCCTGTGGTGATCTGTCCATACCTCCCCTGCAGTGATCTGTGTCTACCTCCCCTGAAGTGATCTGTGTCTACCTTCCCCTTAAGTGGTCTGTCCCTACCTCCCCTGCAGTGATCTGTGTCTACTTCCCCTGCAGTGATCTGTCCCAACCTCCCCTGCAGTGATCTGGGTCTACCTTCCCCTGTAGTGATCTGTCCCTACCTCCCCCTGTAGTGATCTGTGCCTACCTCCCCTGCAGTGATCTGTCCCTACCACCCCTGCAGTGATCTGTCCCTACCTCCCCTGCAGTGATCTGTCCCTACCTCCCCTGTAGTGATCTGTGTCTACCTTACCCTGTAGTGTTCTGTCCCTACCTTTCCCTGCAGTGATCTGTGTCTACCTTCCCCTGTATTGATCTGTCTACCTTCCCCTGTAGTGATCTGTGTCTACCTTCCCCTGTATTAATCTGTCCCAACCTCCCCTGCAGTGATCTGTGTCTACCTTCCGCTGTAGTGGTCTGTCCCTACCTTTCCCGGGAGTGATCTGTGTCTACCTTCCCCTGTAGTGACCTGTTCCTACCTTTCCCTGCAGTGATCTGTGTCTAACTTCCCCTGTAGTGATCTGTCCCCACCTCCCCTGCAGTGATCTGTCCCTACCTCCCCTGCAGTGATCTGTCCGTACCTTTTTCCTGCAGTGATCTTTTCCTACCTTTCCCTGTAGTGATCTGTCTCTACCTTTCCCTGCAGTGATCTGTCCCTACCTCCCCTGCAGTGATCTGTCCCTACCTCCCCTGCAGTGATCTGTCCCTACCTCCCCTGCAGTGATCTGTGTCTACCTTCCCCTTTAGTGATGTGTGTCTACCTCCCCCTGTAGTGATCTGTGTCTTCCTTCCCCTTTAGTGATCTGTCCCTACCTTCCCCTGTAGTGATCTGTCCCTACCTTTCCCGGCAGTGATCTGTGTCTACCTTCCCCTGTAGTGATCTGTGTCTACCTTCCCCTGTAGTGGTCTGTCCCTACCTTTTCCTGTGGTGATCTGTCCATACCTCCCCTGCAGTGATCTGTGTCTACCTTCCCCTGAAGTGATCTGTGTCTAACTTCCCCTTAAGTGGTCTGTCCCTACCTCCCCTGCAGTGATCTGTGTCTACTTCCCCTGCAGTGATCTGTCCCAACCTCCCCTGCAGTGATCTGGGTCTACCTTCCCCTGTAGTGATCTGTCCCTACCTCCCCCTGTAGTGATCTGTGCCTACCTCCCCTGCAGTGATCTGTCCCTACCACCCCTGCAGTGATCTGTCCCTACCTCCCCTGCAGTGATCTGTCCCTACCTCCCCTGTAGTGATCTGTGTCTACCTTACCCTGTAGTGATCTGTCCCTACCTTTCCCTGCAGTGATCTGTGTCTACCTTCCCCTGTATTGATCTGTCTACCTTCCCCTGTAGTGATCTGTGTCTACCTTCCCATGTATTAATCTGTCCCAACCTCCCTGCAGTGATCTGTGTCTACCTTCCGCTGTAGTGGTCTGTCCCTACCTTTCCCGGTAGTGATCTGTGTCTACCTTCCCCTGTAGTGATCTGTTCCTACCTTTCCTGAAGTGATCTGTGTCTAACTTCCCCTTAAGTGGTCTGTCCCTACCTCCCCTGCAGTGATCTGTGTCTACCTCCCCTGCAGTGATCTGTCCCTACCTCCCCTGCAGTGATCTGTGTCTACCTTCCCTGCAGTGATGTGTGTCTACCTCCCCCTGTAGTGATCTGTGTCTACCTTCACCTTTAGTGATCTGTCCCTACCTTCCCCTGTAGTGATCTGTGTCTACCTTTCCCGGCAGTGATCTGTGTCTACCTTCCCCTGTATTGATCTGTGTCTACCTTCCCCTGTAGTGATCTGTGTCTACCTTCCCCTGTAGTGATCTGTCCCTACCTTTCCCGGCAGTGATCTGTGTCTACCTTCCCCTGTATTGATCTGTGTCTACCTTCCCCTGTAGTGGTCTGTCCCTACCTTTTCCTGTGGTGATCTGTCCATACCTCCCCTGCAGTGATCTGTGTCTACCTCCCCTGAAGTGATCTGTGTCTACCTTCCCCTTAAGTGATCTGTCCCTACCTCCCCCTGTAGTGATCTGTGTCTACCTTCCCCTTTAGTGATCTGTCCCTTCCTTCCCCTGTAGTGATCTGTCCCTACCTTTCCCGGCAGTGATCTGTGTCTACCTTCCCCTGTATTGATCTGTGTCTACCTTCCCCTGTAGTGATCTGTGTCTACCTTCCCCTGTAGTGATCTGTCCCTACCTTTCCCGGCAGTGATCTGTGTCTACCTTCCACTGTATTGATCTGTGTCTACCTTCCCCTGTAGTGATCTGTGTCTACCTTCCCCTGTAGTGGTCTGTCCCTACCTTTTCCTGTGGTGATGTGTCCATACCTCCCCTGCAGTGATCTGTGTCTACCTTCCCCTGAAGTGATATGTGTCTACCGTCCCCTGTAGTGGTCTGTCCCTACCTTTTCCTGTGGTGATCTGTCCATACCTCCCCTGCAGTGATCTGTGTCTACCTCCCCTGAAGTGATCTGTGTCTACCTTCCCCTTAAGTGGTCTGTCCCTACACTCCCTGCAGTGATCTGTGTCTACTTCCCCTGCAGTGATCTGTCCCAACCTCCCCTGCAGTGATCTGGGTCTACCTTCCCCTGTAGTGATCTGTCCCTACCTCCCCCTGTAGTGATCTGTGCCTACCTCCCCTGCAGTGATCTGTCCCTACCACCCCTGCAGTGATCTGTCCCTACCTCCCCTGCAGTGATCTGTCCCTACCTCCCCTGTAGTGATCTGTGTCTACCTTACCCTGTAGTGATCTGTCCCTACCTTTCCCTGCAGTGATCTGTGTCTACCTTCCCCTGTATTGATCTGTCTACCTTCCCCTGTAGTGATCTGTGTCTACCTTCCCCTGTATTAATCTGTCCCAACCTCCCCTGCAGTGATCTGTGTCTACCTTCCGCTGTAGTGGTCTGTCCCTACCTTTCCCGGGAGTGATCTGTGTCTACCTTCCCCTGTAGTGATCTGTCCCCACCTCCCCTGCAGTGATCTGTCCCTACCTCCCCTGCAGTGATCTGTCCGTCCTTTGTGATCTGTCCGTACCTTTTTCCTCCAGTGATCTTTTCCTACCTTTCCCTGTAGTGATCTGTCTCTACCTTTCCCTGCAGTGATCTGTCCCTACCTCCCCTGCAGTGATCTGTCCCTACCTCCCCTGCAGTGATCTGTCCCTACCTCCCCTGCAGTGATCTGTGTCTACCTTCCCCTTTAGTGATGTGTGTCTACCTCCCCCTGTAGTGATCTGTGTCTACCTTCCCCTTTAGTGATCTGTCCCTACCTTCCCCTGTAGTGATCTGTCCCTACCTTTCCCGGCAGTGATCTGTGTCTACCTTCCCCTGTAATGATCTGTGTCTACCTTCCCCTGTAGTGATCTGTGTCTACCTTCCCCTGTAGTGATCTGTCCCTACCTTTCCCGGCAGTGATCTGTGTCTACCTTCCCCTGTATTGATCTGTGTCTACCTTCCCCTGTAGTGATCTGTGTCTACCTTCCCCTGTAGTGATCTGTCCCTACCTTTTCCTGTGGTGATCTGTCCATACCTCCCCTGCAGTGATCTGTGTCTACCTTCCCCTGAAGTGATCTGTGTCTACCTTCCCCTTAAGTGGTCTGTCCCTACCTCCCCTGCAGTGATCTGTGTCTACTTCCCCTGCAGTGATCTGTCCCAACCTCCCCTGCAGTGATCTGGGTCTACCTTCCCCTGTAGTGATCTGTCCCTACCTCCCCCTGTAGTGATCTGTGCCTACCTCCCCTGCAGTGATCTGTCCCTACCACCCCTGCAGTTATCTGTCCCTACCTCCCCTGCAGTGATCTGTCCCTACCTCCCCTGTAGTGATCTGTGTCTACCTTACCCTGTAGTGATCTGTCCCTACCTTTCCCTGTAGTGATCTGTGTCTACCTTCCCCTGTAGTGATCTGTGTCTACCTTCCCCTGTATTAATCTGTCCCAACCTCCCCTGCAGTGATCTGTGTCTACCTTCCGCTGTAGTGGTCTGTCCCTACCTTTCCCGGTAGTGATCTGTGTCTACCTTCCCCTGCAGTGATCTGTCCCTACCTCCTGCAGTGATCTGTCCGTACCTTTTTCCTGCAGTGATCTGTTCCTACCTTTCCCTGTAGTGATCTGTCTCTACCTTTCCCTGCAGTGATCTGTGTCTACCTTCCCCTGTAGTGATCTGTCCCTACCTCCCCTGCAGTGATCTGTCCCTACCTCCCCTGCAGTGATCTGTGTCTACCTTCCCCTTTAGTGATGTGTGTCTACCTCCCCTGTAGTGATCTGTGTCTACCTTCCCTGTAGTGATCTGTCCCTACTTTTCCCGGTAGTGATCTGTGTCTACCTTCCCTGTATTGATCTGTCCCTACCTCCCTGCAGTGATCTGTCCCTACCTCCCTGCAGTGATCTGTCCCTACCTTTCCCTGCAGTGATCTGTGTCTACCTCCCCGCAGTGATCAGTCCCAACCTCCCTGTTGTGATCTGGGTCTACCTTCCCCTGTAGTGATCTGTCCCTACCTCCCTGCAGTGATCTGTCTCTACCTCCCTGCAGTGATTTGTGTCTACCTCCCTGCAGTGATCTGTCCCTACCACCCTGCAGTGATCTGTCCCTACCACCCCTGCAGTGATCTGTCCCAACCTCCCCTGCAGTGATCTGTCCCTACCTCCCCTGCAGTGATCTGTCCCTACCTCCCCTGCAGTGATCTGTCCCTACCTCCCCTGCAGTGATTTGTGTCTACCTCCCCTGCAGTGATCTGTCCCTACCTCCCCTGCAGTTATCTGTGTCTACCTTCCCCTTTAGTGATCTGTGTCTACCTCCCCCTGTAGTGATCTGTGTCTACCTTCCCCTGTAGTGATCTGTCCCTACCTTCCCCTGTAGTGATCTGTCCCTACCTTCCCCTGTAGTGAATTTTCCCTACCTCCCATGCAGTGATCTGTCCCTACCTCCCCTGTAGTGATCTATGTCTACCTTACCCTGTAGTGATCTGTCCCTACCTTTCCCTGTAGTGATCTGTGTCTACCTTCCCCTGTAGTGATCTGTGTCTACCTTCCCCTGTATTAATCTGTCCCAACCTCCCCTGCAGTGATCTGTGTCTACCTTCCGCTGTAGTGGTCTGTCCCTACCTTTCCCGGTAGTGATCTGTGTCTACCTTCCCCTGCAGTGATCTGTCCCTACCTCCCCTGCAGTGATCTGTCCCTACCTCCCCTGCAGTGATCTGTCCGTTACTTTTTCCTGCAGTGATCTGTTCCTACCTTTCCCTGTAGTGATCTGTCTCTACCTTTCCCTGCAGTGATCTGTGTCTACCTTCCCCTGTAGTGATCCGTCCCTACCTCCCCTGCAGTGATCTGTCCCTACCTCCCCTGCAGTGATCTGTCCCTACCTCCCCTGCAGTGATCTGTCCCTACCTCCCCTGCAGTGATCTGAGTCTACCTTCCCCTTTAGTGATGTGTGTCTACCTCCCCCTGTAGTGATCTGTGTCTACCTTCCCCTGTAGTGATCTGTCCCTACTTTTCCCGGTAGTGATCTGTGTCTACCTTCCCCTGTATTCATCTGTCCCTACCTCCCCTGCAGTGATCTGTCCCTACCTTTCCCTGCAGTGATCTGTGTCTACCTCCCCCGCAGTGATCAGTCCCAACCTCCCCTGTTGTGATCTGGGTCTACCTTCCCCTGTAGTGATCTGTCCCTACCTCCCCTGCAGTGATCTGTCTCTACCTCCCCTGCAGTGATTTGTGTCTACCTCCCCTGCAGTGATCTGTCCCTACCACCCCTGCAGTGATCTGTCCCTACCACCCCTGCAGTGATCTGTCCCAACCTCCCCTGCAGTGATCTGTGTCTACCTTCCCCTTTAGTGATCTGTCTCTACCTTTCCCTGCAGTGATCTGTTCCTACCTTTCCCTGTAGTGATCTGCTTTCCCTGTAGTGATCTGTCTCTACCTTTCCCTGCAGTGATCTGTGTCTACCTCCCCTGTAGTGATCTGTGCCTACCTCCCTGCAGTGATCTGTCCCTACCACCCCTGCAGTGATCTGTCCCTACCTCCCCTGTAGTGATCTGTGTCTACCTTACCCTGTAGTGATCTGTCCCTACCTTTCCCTAGTGAGTGATCTGTGTCTACCTTCCCCTGTAGTGATCTATGTCTACCTTACCCTGTAGTGATCTGTCCCTACCTTTCCCTGTAGTGATCTGTGTCTACCTTCCCCTGTAGTGATCTGTGTCTACCTTCCCCTGTATTAATCTGTCCCAAAATCCCCTGCAGTGATCTGTGTCTACCTTCCGCTGTAGTGGTCTGTCCCTACCTTTCCCGGTAGTGATCTGTGTCTACCTTCCCCTGCAGTGATCTGTCCCTACCTCCCCTGCAGTGATCTGTCCGTACCTTTTTCCTGCAGTGATCTGTTCCTACCTTTCCCTGTAGTGATCTGTCTCTACCTTTCCCTGCAGTGATCTGTGTCTACCTTCCCCTGTAGTGATCTGTCCCTACCTCCCCTGCAGTGATCTGTCCCTACCTCCCCTGCAGTGATCTGTCCCTACCTCCCCTGCAGTGATCTGTCCCTACCTCCCCTGCAGTGATCTGTGTCTACCTTCCCCTTTAGTGATGTGTGTCTACCTCCCCCTGTAGTGATCTGTGTCTACCTTCCCCTGTAGTGATCTGTCCCTACTTTTCCCGGTAGTGATCTGTGTCTACCTTCCCCTGTATTGATCTGTCCCTACCTCCCCTGCAGTGATCTGTCCCTACCTTTCCCTGCAGTGATCTGTGTCTACCTCCCCCGCAGTGATCAGTCCCAACCTCCCCTGTTGTGATCTGGGTCTACCTTCCCCTGTAGTGATCTGTCCCTACCTCCCCTGCAGTGATCTGTCTCTACCTCCCCTGCAGTGATTTGTGTCTACCTCCCCTGCAGTGATCTGTCCCTACCACCCCTGCAGTGATCTGTCCCTACCACCCCTGCAGTGATCTGTCCCAACCTCCCCTGCAGTGATCTGTCCCTACCTCCCCTGCAGTGATCTGTGTCTACCTCCCCCGCAGTGATCAGTCCCAACCTCCCCTGTTGTGATCTGGGTCTACCTTCCCCTGTAGTGATCTGTCCCTACCTCCCCTGCAGTGATCTGTCTCTACCTCCCTGCAGTGATTTGTGTCTACCTCCCCTGCAGTGATCTGTCCCTACCACCCCTGCAGTGATCTGTCCCTACCACCCCTGCAGTGATCTGTCCCAACCTCCCCTGCAGTGATCTGTCCCTACCTCCCCTGCAGTGATCTGTCCCTACCTCCCCTGCAGTGATTTGTGTCTACCTCCCCTGCACTGATCTGTCCCTACCTCCCCTGCAGTTATCTGTGTCTACCTTCCCCTTTAGTGATCTGTGTCTACCTCCCCCTGTAGTGATCTGTGTCTACCTTCCCCTGTAGTGATCTGTCCCTACCTTCCCCTGTAGTGAATTTTCCCTACCTCCCATGCAGTGATCTGTCCCTACCTCCCCTGTAGTGATCTGTGTCTACCTTACCCTGTAGTGATCTGTCCCTACCTTTCCCTGTAGTGATCTGTGTCTACCTTCCCCTGTAGTGATCTGTGTCTACCTTCCCCTGTATTAATCTGTCCCAACCTCCCCTGCAGTGATCTGTGTCTACCTTCCGCTGTAGTGGTCTGTCCCTACCTTCCCCTTTAGTGATCTGTGTCTACCTTCCCCTGTAGTGATCTGTCCCTACCTTTCCCGGCAGTGATCTGTGTCTACCTTCCCCTGTAATGATCTGTGTCTACCTTCCCCTGTAGTGATCTGTGTCTACCTTCCCCTGTAGTGATCTGTCCCTACCTTTCCCGGCAGTGATCTGTGTCTACCTTCCCCTGTATTGATCTGTGTCTACCTTCCCCTGTAGTGATCTGTGTCTACCTTCCCCTGTAGTGATCTGTCCCTACCTTTTCCTGTGGTGATCTGTCCATACCTCCCCTGCAGTGATCTGTGTCTACCTTCCCTGAAGTGATCTGTGTCTACCTTCCCCTTAAGTGGTCTGTCCCTACCTCCCCTGCAGTGATCTGTGTCTACTTCCCCTGCAGTGATCTGTCCCAACCTCCCCTGCAGTGATCTGGGTCTACCTTCCCCTGTAGTGATCTGTCCCTACCTCCCCCTGTAGTGATCTGTGCCTACCTCCCCTGCAGTGATCTGTCCCTACCACCCCTGCAGTTATCTGTCCCTACCTCCCCTGCAGTGATCTGTCCCTACCTCCCCTGTAGTGATCTGTGTCTACCTTACCCTGTAGTGATCTGTCCCTACCTTTCCCTGTAGTGATCTGTGTCTACCTTCCCCTGTAGTGATCTGTGTCTACCTTCCCCTGTATTAATCTGTCCCAACCTCCCCTGCAGTGATCTGTGTCTACCTTCCGCTGTAGTGGTCTGTCCCTACCTTTCCCGGTAGTGATCTGTGTCTACCTTCCCCTGCAGTGATCTGTCCCTACCTCCCCTGCAGTGATCTGTCCGTACCTTTTTCCTGCAGTGATCTGTTCCTACCTTTCCCTGTAGTGATCTGTCTCTACCTTTCCCTGCAGTGATCTGTGTCTACCTTCCCCTGTAGTGATCTGTCCCTACCTCCCCTGCAGTGATCTGTCCCTACCTCCCCTGCAGTGATCTGTGTCTACCTTCCCCTTTAGTGATGTGTGTCTACCTCCCCCTGTAGTGATCTGTGTCTACCTTCCCCTGTAGTGATCTGTCCCTACTTTTCCCGGTAGTGATCTGTGTCTACCTTCCCCTGTATTGATCTGTCCCTACCTCCCCTGCAGTGATCTGTCCCTACCTCCCCTGCAGTGATCTGTCCCTACCTTTCCCTGCAGTGATCTGTGTCTACCTCCCCCGCAGTGATCAGTCCCAACCTCCCTGTTGTGATCTGGGTCTACCTTCCCTGTAGTGATCTGTCCCTACCTCCCTGCAGTGATCTGTCTCTACCTCCCCTGCAGTGATTTGTGTCTACCTCCCCTGCAGTGATCTGTCCCTACCACCCCTGCAGTGATCTGTCCCTACCACCCCTGCAGTGATCTGTCCCAACCTCCCCTGCAGTGATCTGTCCCTACCTCCCTGCAGTGATCTGTCCCTACCTCCCCTGCAGTGATCTGTCCCTACCTCCTGCAGTGATTTGTGTCTACCTCCCTGCAGTGATCTGTCCCTACCTCCCCTGCAGTTATCTGTGTCTACCTTCCCCTTTAGTGATCTGTGTCTACCTCCCCCTGTAGTGATCTGTGTCTACCTTCCCCTGTAGTGATCTGTCCCTACCTTCCCCTGTAGTGATCTGTCCCTACCTTCCCCTGTAGTGAATTTTCCCTACCTCCCATGCAGTGATCTGTCCCTACCTCCCCTGTAGTGATCTATGTCTACCTTACCCTGTAGTGATCTGTCCCTACCTTTCCCTGTAGTGATCTGTGTCTACCTTCCCCTGTAGTGATCTGTGTCTACCTTCCCCTGTATTAATCTGTCCCAACCTCCCCTGCAGTGATCTGTGTCTACCTTCCGCTGTAGTGGTCTGTCCCTACCTTTCCCGGTAGTGATCTGTGTCTACCTTCCCCTGCAGTGATCTGTCCCTACCTCCCCTGCAGTGATCTGTCCGTTACTTTTTCCTGCAGTGATCTGTTCCTACCTTTCCCTGTAGTGATCTGTCTCTACCTTTCCCTGCAGTGATCTGTGTCTACCTTCCCCTGTAGTGATCCGTCCCTACCTCCCCTGCAGTGATCTGTCCCTACCTCCCCTGCAGTGATCTGTCCCTACCTCCCCTGCAGTGATCTGTCCCTACCTCCCCTGCAGTGATCTGAGTCTACCTTCCCCTTTAGTGATGTGTGTCTACCTCCCCCTGTAGTGATCTGTGTCTACCTTCCCCTGTAGTGATCTGTCCCTACTTTTCCCGGTAGTGATCTGTGTCTACCTTCCCCTGTATTGATCTGTCCCTACCTCCCCTGCAGTGATCTGTCCCTACCTTTCCCTGCAGTGATCTGTGTCTACCTCCCCCGCAGTGATCAGTCCCAACCTCCCCTGTTGTGATCTGGGTCTACCTTCCCCTGTAGTGATCTGTCCCTACCTCCCCTGCAGTGATCTGTCTCTACCTCCCCTGCAGTGATTTGTGTCTACCTCCCCTGCAGTGATCTGTCCCTACCACCCCTGCAGTGATCTGTCCCTACCACCCCTGCAGTGATCTGTCCCAACCTCCCCTGCAGTGATCTGTGTCTACCTTCCCCTTTAGTGATCTGTCTCTACCTTTCCCTGCAGTGATCTGTTCCTACCTTTCCCTGTAGTGATCTGTCTCTACCTTTCCCTGCAGTGATCTGTGTCTACCTCCCCCTGTAGTGATCTGTGCCTACCTCCCCTGCAGTGATCTGTCCCTACCACCCCTGCAGTGATCTGTCCCTACCTCCCCTGTAGTGATCTGTGTCTACCTTACCCTGTAGTGATCTGTCCCTACCTTTCCCTGTAGTGATCTGTGTCTACCTTCCCCTGTAGTGATCTATGTCTACCTTACCCTGTAGTGATCTGTCCCTACCTTTCCCTGTAGTGATCTGTGTCTACCTTCCCCTGTAGTGATCTGTGTCTACCTTCCCCTGTATTAATCTGTCCCAACCTCCCCTGCAGTGATCTGTGTCTACCTTCCGCTGTAGTGGTCTGTCCCTACCTTTCCCGGTAGTGATCTGTGTCTACCTTCCCCTGCAGTGATCTGTCCCTACCTCCCCTGCAGTGATCTGTCCGTACCTTTTTCCTGCAGTGATCTGTTCCTACCTTTCCCTGTAGTGATCTGTCTCTACCTTTCCCTGCAGTGATCTGTGTCTACCTTCCCCTGTAGTGATCTATGTCTACCTTACCCTGTAGTGATCTGTCCCTACCTTTCCCTGTAGTGATCTGTGTCTACCTTCCCCTGTAGTGATCTGTGTCTACCTTCCCCTGTATTAATCTGTCCCAACCTCCCCTGCAGTGATCTGTGTCTACCTTCCGCTGTAGTGGTCTGTCCCTACCTTTCCCGGTAGTGATCTGTGTCTACCTTCCCTGCAGTGATCTGTCCCTACCTCCCCTGCAGTGATCTGTCCGTACCTTTTTCCTGCAGTGATCTGTTCCTACCTTTCCCTGTAGTGATCTGTCTCTACCTTTCCCTGCAGTGATCTGTGTCTACCTTCCCCTGTAGTGATCTGTCCCTACCTCCCCTGCAGTGATCTGTCCCTACCTCCCCTGCAGTGATCTGTCTCTACCTCCCCTGCAGTGATCTGTCCCTACCTCCCCTGCAGTGATCTGTGTCTACCTTCCCCTTTAGTGATGTGTGTCTACCTCCCCCTGTAGTGATCTGTGTCTACCTTCCCCTGTAGTGATCTGTCCCTACTTTTCCCGGTAGTGATCTGTGTCTACCTTCCCCTGTATTGATCTGTCCCTACCTCCCCTGCAGTGATCTGTCCCTACCTTTCCCTGCAGTGATCTGTGTCTACCTCCCCCGCAGTGATCAGTCCCAACCTCCCCTGTTGTGATCTGGGTCTACCTTCCCCTGTAGTGATCTGTCCCTACCTCCCTGCAGTGATCTGTCTCTACCTCCCTGCAGTGATTTGTGTCTACCTCCCCTGCAGTGATCTGTCCCTACCACCCTGCAGTGATCTGTCCCTACCACCCCTGCAGTGATCTGTCCCAACCTCCCTGCAGTGATCTGTCCCTACCTCCCCTGCAGTGATCTGTGTCTACCTCCCCGCAGTGATCAGTCCCAACCTCCCTGTTGTGATCTGGGTCTACCTTCCCCTGTAGTGATCTGTCCCTACCTCCCCTGCAGTGATCTGTCTCTACCTCCCTGCAGTGATTTGTGTCTACCTCCTGCAGTGATCTGTCCCTACCACCCCTGCAGTGATCTGTCCCTACCACCCCTGCAGTGATCTGTCCCAACCTCCCCTGCAGTGATCTGTCCCTACCTCCTGCAGTGATCTGTCCCTACCTACCTCCCTGCAGTGATTTGTGTCTACCTCCCCTGCACTGATCTGTCCCTACCTCCCCTGCAGTTATCTGTGTCTACCTTCCCCTTTAGTGATCTGTGTCTACCTCCCCCTGTAGTGATCTGTGTCTACCTTCCCCTGTAGTGATCTGTCCCTACCTTCCCCTGTAGTGAATTTTCCCTACCTCCCATGCAGTGATCTGTCCCTACCTCCCCTGTAGTGATCTGTGTCTACCTTACCCTGTAGTGATCTGTCCCTACCTTTCCCTGTAGTGATCTGTGTCTACCTTCCCCTGTAGTGATCTGTGTCTACCTTCCCCTGTATTAATCTGTCCCAACCTCCCTGCAGTGATCTGTGTCTACCTTCCGCTGTAGTGGTCTGTCCCTACCTTTCCCGGTAGTGATCTGTGTCTACCTTCCCTGCAGTGATCTGTCCCTACCTCCCCTGCAGTGATCTGTCCGTACCTTTTTCCTGCAGTGATCTGTTCCTACCTTTCCCTGTAGTGATCTGTCTCTACCTTTCCCTGCAGTGATCTGTGTCTACCTTCCCTGTAGTGATCTGTCCCTACCTCCCCTGCAGTGATCTGTCCCTACCTCCCTGCAGTGATCTGTCCCTACCTCCCTGCAGTGATCTGTGTCTACCTTCCCTGCTTTAGTGATGTGTGTCTACCTCCCCTGTAGTGATCTGTGTCTACCTTCCCTGTAGTGATCTGTGTGCAGTGATCTGTCCCTACCCCGGCCCTTAGTGATCTGTGTCTACCTTCCCCTGTATTGATCTGTCCCTACCTCCCCTGCAGTGATCTGTCCCTACCTCCCCTGCAGTGATCTGTCCCTACCTTTCCCTGCAGTGATCTGGGTCTACCTTCCTGCAGTGATCTGTCCCTAACCTGTCAGTGATCTGTCCCTACCTCCCTGCAGTGATCTGTCTGCAGTGATCTGTCTACCTCTGCCCTGCTGATCTGTCCCTACCTCCCCTGCAGTGATCTGTCTCTACCTCCCCTGCAGTGATTTGTGTCTACCTCCCCTGCAGTGATCTGTCCCTACCACCCCTGCAGTGATCTGTCCCTACCACCCCTGCAGTGATCTGTCCCAACCTCCCCTGCAGTGATCTGTCCCTACCTCCCCTGCAGTGATCTGTCTCTACCTCCCCTGCAGTGATCTGTCCCTACCTCCCCTGCAGTGATTTGTGTCTACCTCCCCTGCAGTGATCTGTCCCTACCTCCCCTGCAGTTATCTGTGTCTACCTTCCCCTGTAGTGATCTGTGTCTACCTCCCCCTGTAGTGATCTGTGTCTACCTTCCCCTGTAGTGATCTGTCCCTACCTTCCCCTGTAGTGAATTTTCCCTACCTCCCATGCAGTGATCTGTCCCTACCTCCCCTGCAGTGATCTGTTCCTACCTTTCCCTGTAGTGATCTGTCCCTATCTCCCCTGCAGTGATCTGTCTCTACCTTTCCCTGCAGTGATCTGTGTCTACCTTCCCCTGTAGTGATCTGTTCCTACCTTTCCCTGCAGTGATCTGTGTCTACCTTCCCCTGTATTGATCTGTGTCTACCTTCCCCTGTAGTGATCTGTCCTTACCTCCCCCTGTAGTGATCTGTCCTTACCTCCCCTGCAGTGATCTGTCCCTACCTCCCCTGCAGTGATCTTTCCCTACCTTTCCCTGCAGTGATCTGTTCCCACCTTTCCCTGCAGTGATCTGTTCCCACCTTTCCCTGCAGTGATCTGTCCCTACCTTTCCCTGTAGTGATCTGTCCCTACCTTTCCCTGCAGTGATCTGTCCCTACCTTTCCCTGCAGTTTTATGTGTCTACCTTTCCCTGCAGTGATCTGTGTCCACCTTTCCCTGTCTCTATACCTTCCCCTGCAGTACTCTGTCCCTGTTCCCTCCCCTGCAGTGATCTGTCCCTGATCCCTCCCCTGCAGTGATCTGTCCCTGATCCCTCCCCTGCAGTGATCTGTCCCTGATCCCTCCCCTGCAGTGATCTGTCCCTACTTTCCCCTTAAAACCCTGGAAAGGCTTAAAACTGAAAGTAGGCTTCTTTATTGGACAAACTAAAATAGACTATTGCACTATAACGATGAACAATTTCTATGATTTGCTTCCTTGCCAAAGGAACATTGGCACATTGTTGCACAATAAAGTTATATTCGATTAGATTTTTTAATCTAAATTCCAAGCAATCAAAGGCGGTTTTGAGTGGAGTTCTGTGTACTGCTGCTTTTATCTGCTTTCTGCCAAGACCGAAGTCTGGGTAGGAGCTGCTTGGCTGGAGGGGGTGAGGTCCTGTCCAGGCATTGACTTATTACCTAGAGGTCACTTGGACAAATTTATGGGTGATTTCCAGGGCCCCTTCACATGAGGTCCTGACGAGAATGTGCAATCAATAAGATAATAGCGAGAGCGAAACAGCGGGAAGGGTCTGAATTTATTGACGCACCGTAACTCCTGTCAAGTACAAGTGTGACATCAGGGCACTCTTGACCTGGCTTGATTCATTTAACGCTGGAAAGTAACGTAAGTGCTTACCACTAAAAGACTGAAATATATTAAATTCACACTGCTTAACAAACAAGAACAAAACAGATAAAACAAGTATTCAAATATGAAGAATCCACAGTACATATTTTACACATTCCTGAAAACCACATGCAGTACAGTACTGTTACAATCCAACACCATAAAAAGCACTGATGAAATTCCCCTGCCTGGCATTTCAGCATCCCTCTCTAGCTGCCTGCCACACATGACAAACAGGCTGGTTGTTGCACCAGCTCATCCACATCCGTATATAACCCTGCTGATTATGTTGCTGTGTGGCTGTGTAGCTGTGATGAAATAATCCAAGTCTGTGGAGGCATCTGTGGGGGTTGCTTGGTGTGCAGAGCGGCTGGCCCTGTGGAGGAGGAATTGGGGGTGGAAGATGAGTGCTGGATCAGCTGGCAGAGAGAGGGAAGGAGAGATGGAAAGTTTAATACCCCAGCCAGCCGGTGATCCATCACTGCCAATGAGTCTCGTTAGAGGCAGGGCATGGCCGGCCCTGCGACACACTCAGCCCGTCACCGGTCCTATGTCCCTGCTCTGACGGATGGCCGCTGGGACATCAGCGTGTCAAGGGCCCTGGATCGCCATAGGGCTGGTGGTATATCTTTTGCCCCCCTCTCTATTAGAGACCACTAGGGACCTTAGAGGGAGGAGGGAGGATGCTCTCCTGTGTCTCTGAGATCTCTTCATACGGTTCTGGCCTGAGTCAGGTGTTAGAATGAACGTCACAAGCTCAAAACGTGACAGACTACTGGTTTGAAACCCGGGTCTCCTGCATGCTGTAATAAAGGGGTGGTCCAATGAGCTAAAGCCTAGGCATTTGCTTTGGGAGCTAACACAAGTTTTCAGGTCTCAGGCAAGGTTACTCATCATCACGCGAGTGTGGTTCCGAACCACCTCCATTGCACTAAGGCAAACTGTTTCACATAGAGGAACAACACTCCACATACAGAAATATGCTGTGTCAGCACAAGTAACGTGCCACCACAGTGATAAGATTCGCTGACAGCTCTTAATGGTTTCCTGTCACAGATAGAACCTGTTTTGACAAGGTTTCACACGATATAACTTAAAAAGTTGGACAAACAACAAAAGCACAAAACATTTTTCAAAAGACAAAGTGCTGTTTATTATCGTCTGTTTTGCTCCGGGAAATCTTTGCTGGGCCAGCACTGTCCTCCCCGTCTTGGCACTGGACCTGTCACACGGTGTGACATGTTCTCTGCTCGTCATGCTGACAAAGGAGTTTGGAGGTCAGTCGAGGCAGCCATTGCGTCACACCATGACAATATCCGCTGTGACAACCCATGGTGCATTCTGCTGACACCTGGAAGTGCACACCGTCGTTACCCAGGATGCATAGGGGGGAGGAGAAGGACTGTTGTCAAACAGGAGATGGCTTAGTGGGGGTTACTTTGGGTAGTGGGAGTACTGTACGCTTGAGGTGCAGTGCATTATGGTTATCATGCAGCAGTTGTGTCTCACAGATTTTGTGGCATAGTCATTTAGTTTTGTGAATTGCACTGAGGTTGTGATTCTTAATAGAGTGGTTTCCTGGACTCATGGTAATCTTCAGCAACAGAGGAGGAAAACCAAGCCTCTTTCATCTGTCTTTACAGTGGATAGTAGACATCTAATTTAGCCCTTCTCCCCTTCCCTCACTCTTCCCTACCCCATCCCTATCTCAATCCAAGATGGCGTAGCAGTCGGACGTGTATTTTGTCTTGTCCCGTCCTGTCCCGTGTAAATATCGCTTTTATAATCTTTTTATATATTTTCTTCACATATCTTTTTATATATGCTTTCTAAATTCAACTTCAAAACACTCTCCTGCAACCTACCTCACCCAATGTGGTGCGGATCTGTGTTTTTTTTGTGGTTTTTTTCTCGAATCCGGAGTTGCCCAACAAATGCTAACTTCACTAGCTAACAGTAGTATTTAGCTTACCATTGCTAACGGACATCAGCTAACCTTTATCTCGGAAAAGCTCTCGCCGTTCGTATAACGCGACTCAAACCAGAGCTTACCGGACCGGACCTATTTAAAAAAATATATATAATTCTCTCTCCATATCCCCGGATTCCTACCGCAAGTTGGACATTTTCACCTCGATCCTGCAGCTAGCTAGCTGCTATCAGTGTGACTATTGGCTAACGTCGGTCCCGGAGTAAGCTAGCCTACGCTTGGCCCATCTCCCAGCTGGTTGAAGAATCCCATCAGCCACTTCTGGGTTACAACACCTATCCGGACCCGTTTCTACTGCCGCTGCGGAGCCTCACCGGGCCTTCACGACTGGACTACCGACGTTAGTTATCTGCCCGAGGGAGTTATTCAACCGGCCCTCCGTCGCGACGTCACCTGAACGCCCATCAGCTAACTGCGGCCCGCTAACGTTAGCTGTCTAGAGCATATCGGCTGCTAGCTAAACAGGCCAATGGGACAATTTATTGGGCCACTATTACCTATTTTGCCAATTGGCCTGGTCCCCTTCACCACACAGAACCCCACTAACCAATCACGACTGGTCTACCGACGGAAACGTACGAGGAGGCTATAAACAGACTTCCTCCGTCTTTGTTAGCCGGCCTGCTAGCCTTTGCTAGCTTACTACCCCCGGCTAGCTGTCTGAACCGCCGTGTCCCCAACCAGCTTCACTACTAACTGGACCCTTATGATCACTCGGCTAAGCATGCCTCTCCTCAATGTCAATATGCCTTGTCCATTGCTGTTCTGGTTAGTGTTTATTGTCTTATTTCACTGTAGAGCCTCTAGCCCTGCTCAATATGCCTTATCCAAACCTTCAGTTCCACCACCCACACATGCGATGACATCACCTGGTTTAAATGTTTCTAGAGACAATATCTCTTTCATCACCACTCAATGCCTAGGTTTACCTCCACTGTATTTACGTCCTACCATACCATTGTCTGTACACTATGCCTTTAATCTGTTTTATCACCCCCTGAAACCTGTTCTTTTTACTCTCTGTCCTAGATGACCAGTCATTATAGTCTTTAGCCGTACCCTTATCCTACTCCTACTCCTCCTCCTCCGGTGATATAGAGATTAATCCAGGCCCTGCAGTGCCTAGCTCCACTCCTATTCCCCAGGCGCTCTCATTTGTTGACTTCTGCAACCGTAAAAGCCTTGGTTTCATGCATGTTAACATTGTCAAAGTCAGTCACCATTATTAGTCAGTTGTACAACCAAATGCCTTCAACCGAAATGTGTCTTCCGCATTTAACCCAACCCCTCTGAATCAGAGAGGTGTGGGGGGCTGCCTTAATCAACATCCACGTCTTCGGCGCCCGGGGAACAGTGGGTTATTCAGGGGCTGCCTTGTTCAGGGGCAGAACGACAGATTTTTTTTCCTTGTCAGCTTGGAGATTCGAACTTGCAACCCTCCGGTTACAAGTCCAACGCTCTAACCACTAGGCTACCTGCCGCCCCCCTATATCTATCCTACCCTGCCTTTCGAAGGTCTTTGAAAGCCAAGTTAACAAACAAATTACCGACCATTTCGAATCCCACCGTACCTTCTCCGCTATGCAATCTGGTTTCAGGGCTGGTCATGGGTGCACCTCAGCCACGCTCAAGGTCCTAAACGACATCATAACTGCCATCGATAAGAGACATTACTGTGCAGCCGTTTTCATTGATCTGGCCAAGGCTTTCGACTCTGTCAATCACCACATCCTTATCGGCAGACTCGACAGCCTTGGTTTCTCAAATGATTGCCTCGCATAGTTCACCAACTACTTCTCCGATAGAGTTCAGTGTGTCAAATCAGAGGGCCTGTTGCCCGGGCCTCTGGCAGTCTCTATGGGGGTGCCACAGGGTTCAATTCCTGGGCCGACTCTCTTCTCTGTATACATCAATGATGTTGCTCTTGCTGCAGGTGAGTCTCTGATTCACCTCTACGCAGACGACACCATTCTGTATACTTCTGGTCCCTCTTTGGACACTGTGTTAACTACCCTCCAGACGAGCTTCAATGCCATACAACTCTCTTTCCGTGGCCTACAACTGCTCTTAAATGCAAGTAAAACTAAATGCATGCTCTTCAACCGATCTCTGCTCGCACCGGTCCCCCGTCCAGCATCACTACTCTGGACGGTTCTGTCTTAGATTATGTGGACAACTACAAATATCTAGGTGTCTGGTTAGACTGTAAAGCCAGACTCACATCAAACATCTCCAATCTAAAATGAAATCTAGAATTGGCTTCCTATTTCGCAACAAAGCATCCTTCACTCATGCTGCCAAATATACCCTCGTAAAACTGACCATCCTACCGATCCTCGACTTTGGTGATGTCATTTACAAAATAGCCTCTAATACTCTACTCAACAAATTGGATGCAGTCTATCACAGTGCCATTCGTTTTGTTACCAAAGCCCCATATACCACCCACCACTGCGACCTGTACGCTCTCGTTGGCTGGCCCTCGCTCTCATCGAGCGAGGGCCACACTCATCGCCATACCCACTGGCTCCAGGTCATCTACAAGTCCCTGCTAGGTAAAGTCCCGCCGGTCACCTTAGCAGCACCAACCCGTAGCACGTGCTCCAGCAGGTATATCTCACTGGTCACCCCCAAAGCCAATTCCTCCTTTGGCCGACTCTCCTTCCAGTTCTCTGCTGCCAATGACTGGAACGAACTACAAAAATCTCTGAAACTGGAGACACATCTCCTTCACCAGCTTTAAGCACCAGCTGTCAGAGCAGTTTACAGACCCCTGCACCTGTTTATAGCCCATCTGTAAATAGGCCAACCAACTACCTCATCCCCTACCGTATTTATTTATCTTGTTCCTTTGCACCCCAGTTTTTCTACATTGCACATTCATCTTACTGCACATCTACCATTCCAGTGTTTGAATGCTATATTGTAATTTACTTTGCCACCATGGCCTATTTATTGCCTTACCTTCCTTATTTTACCTAATTTGCACTCTTTGTATATAGATTTGTTTTTTTCTACTGTATTATTGACTGTATGTTTGTTTTACTCCATGTGTAACTCTGTTGTTGTATGTGTCGAACTGCTTTGCTGTATCTTGGCCAGGTCGCAGTTGTAAATGAGAACTTGTTCTCAACTTGCCTACCTGGTTAAATAAAGGTGAACGAAAATAAAAAAATAAAAAAAATATCTCTCCTCTCCCCTTCCCTCACTCTTCCCTACCCCATCCATCTCCTCTCCCCTCACTCTTCCCTACCCCATCCATCTCCTCTCCTTCCCTCACTCTTCCCTACCCCATCCATCTCCTCTCCCCTTCCCTCACTCTTCCCTACCCCATCCATCTCCTCTCCCCTTCCCTCACTCTTCCCTACCCCATCCATCTCCTCTCCCCTTCCCTCACTCTTCCCTACCCCATCCATCTCCCCTTCCCTCACTCTTCCCTACCCCATCCATCTCCTCTCCCCTTCCCTCACTCTTCCCTACCCCATCCATCTCCTCTCCCCTTCCCTCACTCTTCCCTACCCCATCCATCTCCCCTTCCCTCACTCTTCCCTACCCCATCCATCTCCCCTTCCCTCACTCTTCCCTACCCCATCCATCTCCTCTCCTTCCCTCACTCTTCCCTACCCCATCCATCTCCTCTCCCCTTCCCTCACTCTTCCCTACCCCATCCATCTCCCCTTCCCTCACTCTTCCCTACCCCATCCATCTCCCCTTCCCTCACTCTTCCCTACCCCATCCATCTCCTCTCCCCTTCCCTCACTCTTCCCTACCCCATCCATCTCCTCTCCCCTTCCCTATCCATCTCCTCTCCCCTTCCCTACCCCATCCATCTCCTCTCCCCATCTATCTCCTATCCCCTTCCCTTACTCTTCCCTACCCCCATCTCTCTCCAACTCCTCTCTTTTCACTTTCCCTCTCCCTCCATCTCCAACCCACTCTCTGTTTCTCTTTCCCCATGGTATGAAGAAGCCATGGATGGCACAGCATGGCGATTCTCCCAGTACCAGAAGAAGCCATGGAGGGGACAGCATGGTGAATCTCCCAGTAACAGCTGCTATGGAGGGGACAGCATGGTGAATCTCCCAGTAACAGCTGCTATGGAGGGGACAGCATGGTGATTCTCCCAGTACCAGCTACTATGGAGTAGACAGCATGGTGAATCTCCCAGTACCAGCTGCTATGGAGGGGACAGCATGGTGAATCTCCCAGTACCAGCTGCTATGGCGGGGACAGCATGGTGATTCTCCCAGTACCAGCTGCTATGGAGGGGACAGCATGATGATTCTCCCAGTACCAGCTGCTATGGAGGGGACAGCATGGGCGAATCTCCCAGTACCAGCTGCTATGGAGGGGACAGCATGGTGAATCTCCGAGAACCAGCTGCTATGGAGGGGACAGCATGGTGAATTTCCCAGTACCAGCTGCTATGGAGGGGACAGCATGTTGAATCTCCCAGTACCAGAAGAAGCCATGAAGGGGACAGCATGGTGAATCTCCCAGTACCAGAAGAAGCCATGAAGGGGACAGCATGGTGATTCTCCCAGTACCAGAAGAAGCCATGAAGGGGACAGCATGGTGATTCTCCCAGTACCAGAAGAAGCCATGAAGGGGACAGCATGGTGATTCTCCCAGTACCAGAAAAAGCCATGGAGGGGACAGCATGGTGATTCTCCCAGTACCAGAAGAAGCCATGGAGGGGACAGCATGGTGATTCTCCCAGTACCAGAAGAAGCCATGGAGGGGACAGCATGGTGATTCTCCCAGTACCAGCTACTATGGAGGGGACAGCATGGTGATTCTCCCAGTACCAGCTACTATGGAGGGGACAGCATGGGGATTCTCCCAGTGCCAGCTACTATGGAGGGGACAGCATGGTGAATCTCCCAGTACCAGCTGCTATGGCGGGGACAGCATGGTGATTCTCCCAGTACCAGCTGCTATGGAGGGGACAGCATGGTGATTCTCCCAGTACCAGCTGCTATGGATGGGACAGCATGGGCGAATCTCCCAGTACCAGCTGCTATGGTGGGGACAGCATGGTGAATCTCCGAGAACCAGCTGCTATGGAGGGGACAGCATGTTGAATCTCCCAGTACCAGAAGATGCCATGAAGGGGACAGCATGGTGAATCTCCCAGTACCAGAAGAAGCCATGAAGGGGACAGCATGGTGATTCTCCCAGTACCAGAAGAAGCCATGAAGGGGACAGCATGGTGATTCTCCCAGTACCAGAAGAAGCCATGAAGGGGACAGCATGGTGATTCTCCCAGTACCAGAAAAAGCCATGAAGGGTACAGCATGGTGATTCTCCCAGTACCAGAAAAAGCCATGGAGGGGACAGCATGGTGATTCTCTCAGTACCAGCTGCTACGGAGGGGACAGCATGGTGATTCTCCCAGTACCAGCTACTATGGAGGGGACAGCATGGGGATTCTCCCAGTGCCAGCTACTATAGAGGGGACAGCATGGTGAATCTCCCAGTACCAGAAGAAGCCATGAAGGGGACAGCATGGTGAATCTCCCAGTACCAGAAGAAGCCATGAAGGGGACAGCATGGTGATTCTCCCAGTACCAGAAGAAGCCATGGAGGGGACAGCATGGTGAATCTCCCAGTACCAGCTGCTATGGAGAGTGGATGTTGGAACCAAGTGGAGGCGCACATGCCTGCAGGCAGCAGCACACACCAGCCACTACTCAGACCGTAAATAGAGAGTCACACTCACCCACTCTGAGCCGTGCAGACAGTGCAGTCAATAAAAGGGCTTCAATAACCCACTCCAATGGGGTAATTGAGAGATGATGTCAAGCGGAGTATCTCGGCAGTAAAACACACACACCCCTACGTGGAGTCACAACCACACACTTCCCAAAGGCATCATCACGTTTAGGCTTTTCCTCTTCTGTAATCTGCCACCATTTCCACATCACATGGGCGTTTATAGTCAGTATTTGACAACTGCAGAGAAAAGAACGAAGAAATGGAATAAAAATAATTATACTCTACTACTGTTTCCCCTTTTAGAATGCTTTGTCCCCATTTCCTATTTTCTTTCTCCTGCTAGACCATTAGGCATATTTGGGGTTGATGTTATTCAAAGTAGAGTGCATTATTCCAGCTTCCTGGCCTATTTAATCTTGCCAGGGCCGTGCCGCATGTGTGGATTATAGGATTATTTGCAACTGCTTATTCCTGCCATTGTTTTGCAGGTGAAGTAGGCCAGAGGTTTGGGACACACAGCTGTAGTAACACTAGCTGCAGTAACACTAGCTGCAGTAAGACTAGCTGCAGTAAGACTAGCTGCAGTTAGACTAGCTGCAGTTAGACTAGCTGCAGTAACACTAGCTGCAGTAACACTAGCTGCAGTAACACTAGCTGCAGTAAGACTAGCTGCAGTAACACTAGCTGCAGTTAGACTAGCTGCAGTAACACTAGCTGCAGTAACACTAGCTGCAGTTAGACTAGCTGCAGTAAGACTAGCTGCAGTAACACTAGCTGCAGTAAGACTAGCTGCAGTAAGACTAGCTGCAGTTAGACTAGCTGCAGTAAGACTAGCTGCAGTAACACTAGCTGCAGTAAGACTAGCTCAAATCAAATGTTATTGGTCACATACACATGATTAGCAGATGTTAATGCAAGTGTAGCTAAATGCTTGTGCTTCTAGTTCCAACAGTGCAGTAATATCTAACAAGTAGTCTAACAATTCCCCAACAACTACCTAATACACACAAATCTAAAGGGATGGAATAAGAATATGTACATATAAATATATGGATGAGCAATGTAAGATATGTAAACATTATTAAAGTGACATTGTTTAAAGTGACTAGTGCGTCTCAGTGATGGCTGTTTAACAGTCTGAAGGCCTTGAGATAGACTAAAAAACAGCTTCTATCGGTCCCAGCTTTGATGCACCTGTACTGACCTCGCCTTCTGAATGGTAGCGGGGTGAACAGGCAGTGGCTCGGGTGATTGTTGTCCTTGAGTGTGGTGTCAGGAAAACGTCAACAAAACAAAGGAGATGATCGTGGACTTCAGGAAACAGCAGAGGGAGGACCCCCTATCCACATCGAAGGAACAGTAGTGGAGAATGTGGAAAGTTTTAAGTTCCTTGGAGTACACATCACAGACAAACTGAAATGGTCCACCCACACAGACCGTGTGGTGAAGAAGGTGCAACTGCCCCTCTTCAACCTTGAGGATGAAGAAATGTGTCTTGTCACCTAAAATCCTGACCAACTTTTACAGATGCACAATTGAGAGCATCCTGTCTGGCTGTATCACCGCCTGGTACGGCAACTGCACCGCCCTCAACCGCAAGGCTCTCCAGAGGGTGGTAAACGTACATGGCCACGCAGTCATGGGTGAACAGGGAGCACAGGAGGGGGCTGAGTACGCACCCTTGTGGGGCCCCAGTGTTGAGGGTCAGCGAAGTGGAGATTGTAGTTGTATCCTACCTTCACCACCTGGGGGCGGTCCATCAGTCCAGGACCCAATTGCACAGGGCGGGGTTGAGACTCAGGGCCTCCAGCTCAATGATGAGCTTGGATGGTACTATGGTGTTGAATGCTGAGCTGTAGTCAATGAACAGCATTCTTACATAGGTATTCCTCTTGTCCAGATGGGATAGGGTCGTGTGCAGTGTGATGGTGATTGCATTGTCTGTGGACTGCAGTAACGCTTCCGTTTGAGGACAGAGTGACACAATAGCTGCAGTAACACTACTGTTTGAGGACAGAGGGACACAAGTTACAGCTCATAGCATGTCCCTGCTTAGCTACCTCAGAAAATAGAGAGAGCTTAGAACAGGGGAGTCAAACTCATTCCATGGAGGGCCTAGTGTCTGCTGGTCTTCCTTTCAATGAATACCTCGACAACCAGCTGAGCTCCTTACTAATTAGTGACCTTAATTCATTAATCAAGTACAAACACCCGCAGACACTCATTCCTACGTGGAATGAGTTTGACACATGGCCTAGAACAGTGGTTCCCAACCTTTTTAAAGTCCCATACCCCTTCTAACATTCAACCTCCAGCTGCGTACCCCCTCTAGCACCAGGGTCAGTGCACTCTCAAATGTTGTTTTCTGCCATCACTGTAAGCCTGCCACACACACACACACAATACGATATATTTATTAAACATAAGAATGAGTGTGAGATTTTGTCACAACCCGGCGTGTGGGAAGTGACAAAGAGCTCTTATAGGACCAGGGCACAAATAATAATAATCAATAATTTTGCTCTTTACTTAGTCATCTTACATATAAAACCTTATTTGTTCATCAGAAATTGTGAAAAACTCACTGCAGGTTAATGAGAAGGGTGCGCTTGAAAGGTTGCACATGTTGGGTTGTATTGGAGAGAGGCTCAGTCTTAAATAATTTTCCACACAGTCTGTGCCTGTATTTAGTTTTCATGCTAGTGAGGGCCGAGAATCCACTCCCAGTCAAAGGTCACCATTATTAGTCAGTTGTACAACCAAATGCCTTCAACTGAAATGTGTCTTCCGCATTTAACCCAACCCCTCTGAATCAGAGAGGTGCGGGGGACTGCCTTAATCGACATCCACGTCTTCGGCGCCCGGGGAACAGTGGGTTAACTGTCTTGTTCAGGGGCAGAATGACAGATTTTTACCTTGTCAGCTCGGGGATTCGAACTTGCAACCCTCCGGTTACAAGTCCAACGCTCTAACCACTAGGCTATCTGCCGCCCTCTCACATAGGTACGTGGTTGCAAAGGGCATCAGTGTCTTAACAGCGCGATTTGTCAAGGCAAGAAACTCTGAGCGCAGCCCTATCCAATAAGCTGGCAGTGGCTTCTGATTAAATTCAATTTTCACAGAACCGCTGGGCATGAAAGGGATAACAGTTGTTTGTGTCGTCCGTTTCGGGAAAGTACCTGCGTAATTGCGCACCCAGCTCACTCAGGTGTTTTGCTATATCACATTTGACATTGTCCGTAAGCTTGAGTTCATTTACACACAAAAAAATCATACAACGATATAAAGACCAGTATGTTGTCCTTGTTAATGCCGACAGAAAAGAGCTCCAACTTCTTAATCATAGCCTCAATTTTGTGCTGCACATTGAATATAGTTGCGGAGAGTCCCTGTAATCCTAGATTCAGATCATTCAGGTGAGAAAAAACATCACCCAGATAGGCCAGTCGTAAAAGTGTGTCAATACTTTGCCCCTTGATAACCAGATCACTTCTGTGTGATGTAAAAGCGTTACATTGTCGCTGCCAATTTCATTGCATAATGCAGAAAATACACGAGAGTTCATGGGCCTTGCTTTAACAAAGTTAACCATTTTCACTGTAGTGTCCAAAACGTCTTTCAAGTTGTCAGGCATTCACTTGGCAGCAAGCGCCTCTCGGTGGATGCTGCAGTGTACCCATGTGGCGTCGGGAGCAACTGCTTGCAGGCGTGTTACCCCTCCACTATGTCTCCCTGTCATGGCTTTTGCGCCATCAGTACAGATACCAACACATCTTGACCACCAAAGTCCATTTGATGTCACAAAGCTGTCCAGTACTTATCCTCTCCTGTTGTCCAGTGGTTTGCAGAAGAGGATGTCTTCCTTAATTTACCCCCATAAACATAACGGACATATACCAGGAGCTGTGCCAGGCCCACCAGGTCTGTTGACTCATCCAGCTGTAACACATAGAATTCACTGGCTTGTATGTGAAGCAGTAATTGTTTGAAAACATCTCCTGCCATGTAACTGATGCGTCGTGAAACAGTGTTGTTTGATGAATTGTCTGTATAGTTTTTTGGGCCTTTCCCCCAGCATTGTCCCAGCCATATCCGCGGCAGCAGGAAGAATTAAGTCCTCCACAATAGTATGGGGCTTGCCTGTCCTAGCCACTCAGTAGCTCACCAGCTCACCATACAAGACGTGTCTAGCCCCTTCTTATTAATGGTATCTGTTGCTTTCATACATGTCTATTTTTTTTTAATTTAACCTTTATTTAACTAGGCAAGTCAGTTAAGAACAAATTCTTATTTACAATGACGGCCTAGGAACTGCCTTGTTCAGGGGCAGAACGACAGATTTTTACCTTTTCAACTCGGGGATTCGATCCACCAACCTTTCGGTTACTGTCCCAACGCTCTATCCACTAGGCTACCTGCCAACCCTACTCATCGAAAGTCATCTTTATTCTCACTCAAAAAACTCCCGTGGATTATTGTTAATTATTTGACTAGGCTACCTGTACTTTACATTGTGTTGTTAATTCGCTGATCACTAGATGGTTAAATTTGATTATTTTTGGCAGTGAAACGAGGCTACTCAGGCTAGAAAAAAAACTCTCCCAAATGTATAGCCCCGTTGGAAAATAGAAATGTACGGTTTGAAAATGTAAAAGACAAAAAAAGAAAATAAATTAAGAAAAAAATAATAATTGGCGTACCCCTGACGGCATTGCGCGTGTATACCCCAGTTTGGGAATACCTGAACAACAATGCCGATCTGTGTCGTTACAGATTAGTCTCTCCCCTTACCTCTCCCCTGGCTCTCTCCTTACCTCTCCCCTCCCGCTCTCCCCTGGCTCTCTCCTTACCCCTCCCCTGGCTCTCTCCTTACCTCTCCCCTGGCTCTCTTCTTACCTCTCCCCTCTCGCTCTCCTTACCTCTCCCCTCTCGCTCTCCTTACCTCTCCCCTCTCCTTACCTCTCCCCTGGCTCTCTCCTTACCTCTCCCCTGGCTCTCTCCTTACCTCTCCCCTGGCTCTCTCCTTACCTCTCCCCTGGCTCTCTCCTTACCTCTCCCCTGGCTCTCTCCTTACCTCTCCCCTCTCCCCTCTCCCCTCTCCTTACCTCTCCCCTGGCTCTCTCCTTACCTCTCCCCTGGCTCTCTCCTTACCTCTCCCCTCTCCTTACCTCTCCCCTCTCGCTCTCCTTACCTCTCCCCTCTCGCTCTCCTTACCTCTCCCCTGGCTCTCTCCTTACCTCTTGTTTGTGTTCTTTCCCCACAGATTTGGACCTGGACGGACAGCTGCTGGCTAAAAATCACAGAGCTAAGCACTGCTCCTCATATTGTTCTCTGCTCGAGAAAAGTGTGTGTTTTTGTGTGTGTTTGTGTGCTCTCAGCATCTCCACTTGGCAGAGCTATTTCAGGGAGCAACAGTGGCGCTGTGATGCTGTGAAGGCAAAGACTGGGTTCTACCCTACACCTTTATATCAAAAAGGCTCTGCTTCAATATGCAAACTAGCACACCACCATTATGCACACTGTGAATGAAGCAATATATTGGGCATGCATTTTAATGCTACTATGGACCACTGTCTTACATAGGCATGATGACTAAATGAGATCTAAGCGTTCACTGTGCTGTGTTGCCGTGGGTGAGCTGTAAAAACACAACACCACACGGAGTCTCACGTGAACACTACATACTGAACACCCCACCCTTGAACCAGAAGTGTTAAATGGCATTCACCTGGACCATGTCCATCCTCTATCCCCAGTCTCTGTTGTGCAGGGGCAGTATGTGCCCCTCCCATCCGGTGTTAACACAATACCTGTGTGCGACGGCAGAAAACCTGCACATCCCAAGTTTGTATCGTCTTACCGCTAAGGCGCAGTATTGCACGGGGGCCATGGTACTGCCATGTTACCGCTTCAGTGAAATGTAAGCTATAGCCTATGTACTCATCCTTCCAGCAAAAACGTTTCTGATTCCACAAACATACTGGTGGTGTGTTGAAGGGAAAGAAAATGTTGCCACCTGCCCAGCATCTACTTTGGTAATGGGCAATAATGTTGGACATGGACCAAGACAGTAAAAGACCCTCTCAGTGGTATAGTTCTCTATAGGATCTGACCTGCCACTCTGATATGAACTATACACGTGTCAAGAACTGCAACGCTGCTGGGTTTTTCACGCTCAACAGTTTCCTGTGTGTATCAAGAATGGTCCACCATCCAGCCAACTTGACAAAACTTTGGGAAGCACTTGAGTCAACATGGGTCAGCATCTCTGTGGAATGCTTTCGACACCTTGTAGAGTCCATGACCCGACGAATTGAGGCTGTTCTGAGGGCAAAAGGGGTGCACCTCAGTATTAGGAAGGTGTTATTCATGTTTGGTACACTCAGTGTATACGACTACTGAATACATTCAGACTGTATACCAAGAAAATGAGCTATATACAGTGGAATGCATAAAATAACCCATTCACTATACATTTATAATATACATTCTCAAAAGAAAGATACGATTATATGTGTACCCACTTAAACATACAGTACATGACAAGCTCTCTCACCCACACACCAATATATTCGGAGGACAAAGCCATTGTGCATTGAACAGAAAGGTGAAGTCTGGAGTGTTTTTGGTTCTTAGTCCACGTATTCTATGGGTGGTGTAGGTCTGACAGAAGTATTTCACCTCACAGCATCTGTCTCCACCCAGATTTATCCTCTGTACCCCTCACAGCTGGCCCCTCCCCGGATTTATCCTCTGTACCCCTCACAGCTGGCCCCTCCCCGGATTTATCCTCTGTACCCCTCACAGCTGGCCCCTCCCCGGATTTATCCTCTGTACCCCTCACAGCTGGCCCCTCCCGGATTTATCCTCTGTACCCCTCACAGCTGGCCCCTCCCCGGATTTATCCTCTGTACCCCTCACAGCTGGCCCCTCCCCGGATTTATCCTCTGTACCCCTCACAGCTGGCCCCTCCCAGGATTTTGTGTTAAATACTCTACAACAAAGCTTTCTCTCCCCTTAAACTTGTTCTGAATACCTCGAAAAAACAAAGGTCATGTGGTTTGGTAAGAAGAATGCCCCTCTCCCCACAGGTGTGATTACTACCTCTGAGGGTTTAGAGCTTGAGGTAGTCACCTCATACAAGTACTTGGGAGTATGGCTAGATGGTTCACTGTCCTTCTTTCAGCACATATCAAAGCTGTAGTGGTGATAGATAGATACGAGGCAAAAGGGGTGTTGAGGGGTTTGTCATTTCAAAGCGTGATATGCGACATCAATGAGAGTGCGGTGAGCCTTGATACTGGCACTTTCAAGCTCTCCACCCCCATCCTTTCCCTCTGTATCTTTAATCACATTGCCCTGCTTCCTACCCCCCTCCCTCTCCCGTCCCCCTCGCTCTCTCAAATATAAACGCAGCTCTGTTTGGAGCCAGTGCGGAGGCTCAGGGGCCTTTTTGGTGCAGCAATGGAGTGGGGAAAAGACGAGCATGAAAACACCAGCTTAATTCTGTGATGTTACCAAACATCTGCTCAAAGCGGAGCGCCAAGCCTGACTCGTGCCTGCCCAGCTCCAGCGTTGGGGGAGATGAGAGAGTTGGATCGTGTTCATTGCAGCACACTGTACAAAACAGTTTTTGCCATGGAAAGCGAAAACTAGCGTTTCCTATTGGACCAGGTTAGGTAGTCCCTACCGGTTTCAGTCATTTTTTCCCCCTATTTGGTGCCTAATGAATATGACCCCGCTTGGGAGATGGAGCTAGAGGCAGGCTGTTTTTGGTTTGTAGTTTCCCTGTCATTCCCTTCCCTTCCAGAGCCAGGAACAGAGGCGCCATGGCCATACGGGGCACAGGCTCCCTCAGTTTTGTTCTGTTAATTATTTTGGTTACATTTATTTTGGGGTTCTCTGTAGTACTACTACTAGCCACCTAGGAATATTATGAAGTTGGTTTAAGCTGGCCCAGCTAGGTTCCCAATCTCCCAAACTCATAACTAGCTACCAAGAAGCCATTTCAGGCTATCGAGTTAGAATAGCTAGCTTGTCTAACTGTCTTAGCTGGCATGCCTACTGGCAACGTTGCTAGACTTTAGAAAAGCAATTACTAAAATGTACTCAAGAGGTATGCTTAGACATGCAAAAAAAATTAAAAATATATATACATCAAAATCAGCATAATGACTTGAATAGTGTTTGAAAAATGCAAAAAGCAGCCATTGCGGGTCTTTCATTCAATCTAAAGACATTAGGGTGTTTTGGGAGTTATTACAACAGTCCATATTGTCATAGGGACCATGTTTCATGGCCAGACATCAGAATATCACACCACAATACAAAGTACTACCGGTATAGATTCATTAGGAAATACTTGTCAATATTAACATGCAAAATGTGTTGTCACCAACACAACAAATGAGGGACATTCCTGACTAAATGCCTGGTTACCTTGGCAATGAGACGGCTGTGAGGTCATCCACTATGTCTGAGCCTGTCAATTCCTGTACAGTGTCCTGCCCATGACCCTCACGTGCACACACAGAGAGGGATAGATATGTGCATGGACACCCGCAACCACAAATAAGCTCACAGACAAGGTCGTGCACAAGCGCGCACTTCACAAATCAAGGTCTGGTAGATTAAGGATGTTCTCTTTAAAGCGGCTTAACACTGGATGTTATTCACCTGAACTGTCCTGGTGCCTAACAGCTGGACATGGAGGACAAAGGCTGGGATGTTTTCACCTAGAGCGGAAGGAGGACAGATTTACTAGAACAAACAGAGAGAGCAAGAAACAGAGGGGGAGAAACAGAGAAAGAGAGCGATGTAGTGGAGAAAGATTGAGGGACAAAGGTAAAGAGTAAAGGACAGAGAGAGGTATTAGGAGACCAGGAAGAAGAGATGAGTAACTCAGACAGTTACCCAGTTACCTCTCTGGGGGTGCAGGCTGCCAGAGCTCATAGGGAGGGCCGGGGGAGGAGGCTGAAGGTGACCAGAGGTGTGTGACGTCTGTCTGCATGGCTGGCTGGGTTGGTGGGTGGCTGGGAAATGGAGAAGGCCCTATGGCCCCACTATGATAGGCCAGTAGCTCCCAGGGCTACTTCTTCCGTAAGAGAAAACACACACAACCGCAGTACTGCATTCTCCAACAGCCACACCGCCGATACAGGAGGTGGGCCAGCCGTAAGGATTTATCTTACTGTACTCTGTCTGACTCACTACGAGTCCTCTGTGACGGTATTGGGAGATGTCACGCCACCTCCTGGTATGATAAATGTGATGATCACAGGTTCCGAGAATAAAGTTCACAATTGTGTTCAACTGTATAGATTCAAGGCCAGCCCCTTGATATCGTGACCAGACAGGGAGTTCTGTAAGACTGATGGTCATTCTCGGTCTGGCTCTAGCTATAATAAAAGCAGGATTGCGGTTTATAAATAATTTGCAGAAAATGTGAATATTAGAAAATCAAAATTGGGATTTGAATGATTTGTCATATGTGCCGAATACAACAGGTGTAGACTTACTTACTTACGAGCTCTTCCGAACAATGAAGAAATAAAACGAAATAAAAATAGTAACACAAGGAATACAATATAAAAAAATTGAGATACATACAGGAGTACCAGTACCAGATCAATGTGCAGGGGTCATGGATATATACAGGGAGTACCAGTACCAGATCAATGTGCAGGGGTCATGGATATATACAGGGAGTATCAGTACCAGATCAATGTGCAGGGGTCATGGCTATATACAGGGAGTACCAGTACCAGATCAATGTGCAGGGGTAATGGATATATACAGCGAGTACCAGTACCAGATCAATGTGCAGGGGTAATGGCTATATACAGCGAGTACCAGTACCAGATCAATGTGCAGGGGTCATGGATATATACAGGGAGTACCAGTACCAGATCAATGTGCAGGGGTAATGGATATATACAGGGAGTACCAGTACCAGATCAATGTGCAGGGGTAATGGCTATATACAGGGAGTACCAGTACCAGACCAATGTGCAGGGGTAATGGATATATACAGGGAGTACCAGTACCAGACCAATGTGCAGGGGTAATGGATATATACAGGGAGTACCAGTACCAGATCAATGTGCAGGGGTAATGGCTATATACAGGGAGTACCAGTACCAGATCAATGTGCAGAGGTAATAGTTGTATACAGGGAGTACCAGTACCAGATCAATGTGCAGAGGTAATAGTTGTATACAGGGAGTACCAGTACCTGATCAATGTGCAGGGGTAATAGTTGTATACAGGGAGTACCAGATCAATGTGCAGGGGTAATAGTTATATACAGGGAGTACCAGATCAATGTGCAGGGATATGAGGTATTTGAGGTAGACATGTACATGAAGTGTAAATTGATTTGGGGACAGCCCTTATTCATTCTCAATAGTTTCAAATGAATGCATTGTCAAGGACAATTCTGTAAAAACAAAGTGTGAGCACCAATCAAATCCCTTTCTCACAAACCCTATGATTGTCAGACAACGTAAACCTTCAGAGCACAGGTCACCTGTTTAATCAAGACATCAACAACCGGCTAATCCCTAACGGACATGACCCTCCACGTCATCACTAGATCACCTGTCCTCAATGTGACTGGCCATCTATGACCTCTATGTGAAGAGGCATGTATGTGACGTTATATGACGGTGCATATATTGTGTCCTAGGTGGGGTGTGTGTCGGTCCTTGATACCGTTGTAAAAGATGTGAACAGGGGAACTGTACTGCCGAGATGGGCTAGAGAACCCTAGACGCAGATAGATAACACACATAAAAACTCACTCTCACACACGTCCACATCTGTCCATAATCCCGTCCCTTGACGACGGTGTCACTTGGTTCCTCTCTTCTAAACAAATTCCTTTTTTTTTTGGTTCCTCTCTTCCTACAAAGTTAATCTGGAGCGTGTAAGGGGGCCTCAAATAACTGTCTGGAAGAGCTCCCTCTGCTCCTCTAATCGCTCTTTCTCTGTTCTGATGTCACAGGAGGATAACATCAGAAATGTTTGAAGTAAATCAATAAAAAAATCGAACTAGTAAACTATTGGGAGTTCTTGACACAGAGATGGAATATGTATTTTAGCATTCTGCCTAGCCATGTTGACCTGTATACAGTCATTGGAAAAGACTGCTTGGAGCCCTATGTTTTGGATTGGGGGCATTGATGTGTGTGAGATTTGTCCTATTTCAACCAAAACGTCAGCGAGAGCGCAAGTCCTTTAGTCTGTACCCAGATGGCCTTCATAGAATGCAGTTGGATAATTCTCAGGTGCTGGGAATAAGTCTCAAACAAGGAAAATGTCTGTATAGACATTTCTGCTGATTCAAAAGCATTGCTCTGCTATTAAAATGGTTAGTGAAGGAGCATTTGGGCTCCCGAGTGGAGCAGCGGCCTAAAGAACTGCATCTCAGTGCTAGAGGCGTCACTACAGACACCCTGGTTCGAATCCAGGAGGGGGGGGGCCAGTCTCGCCCTATTAACAGTCACCACTGCACTGCAGCGCCCCATAGTGGTACACTGGAGAACTACAACCACTTATTCTGACTAACAAGAAATCATGATTCATTTAATACAGCACATTTACATTTTAGTCATTTAGAAGGCACTCTTATCCAGAGCGACTTACAGGAGCAATTAGGGTTAAGTGCCTTGCTCATGGGCACATAGATTTTTTCACCTAGTTGTATTACTGTAGCAGTCATAATAGTGATGACTATCACCAAAAGCCATTAAAAGCTTAAATTCTCTCCCTGGTTGTTCATTAGGCACCAAAACAAAGAAAATTTAGTTAAACAGGGAGGGACTACCTGAAACTGTTCAATTAGAACCGCTTATTTTTGTTTGAATACAACCCGTGTCCCTGGACACTAGTCATGACTCGTGACACTGACACAGCGGTCCGAGTCAGGGTTAAGCCAGACTTAAACCAAGGGTCCTTGAGATGTTAACATCCAAGGAGGAATAGACAAGGTCAATATGAGATCCATGCAAAGTCCGTGCGTCTCCATGGCCACTAAGTCACGACCGGCCCTTCCTGCTGATAGGTCTACTTTAGACATCAGGAAATCTCCTTTGTCGATACGACACACTACTGACACTTCCTGGTGTGACCATGAAGGTTAAACACATTGATCAGCCACAATGTGATACTGATGAGTAAATCATCAATTCCATTATGGAACTAAAGGAGGAGCTACAGTTTATTTACATTCTGTAAATACAGGAAGTCAGGAGCCTTGGCTCGTACGAGCCGGAACCACTCTTGGGTCTGAAGGCGATCTGTTTCGGTAGCGTGGCAGCTTGATGTAGAAGTACACCCCCTGAACAGGACGCTAGTCTATCGCAGGGCCTGTAAATATAGTACCACAAACAAACTCCTATCACACCACATACAATGACATGATCCACAATTTCTCTCAGTCGTCTCTGACAGAGTGGCTTTTCTGCCCTGCGTGGGCACAGGCGTTGGCATTTATAAGAAAAATAAACAGATCCTCATGCATTATATCATAGCAAATTTGAGGGGTAGCCCCGACTGGGACTCAAACCAGGTCCAGCGACTGTCAACTCAAATGATACACCAAGAGGTCTGAACCTCTTGACGAGGTCGCTTGGTGTTGGCTTAAGGTCGCTACAGTATAGTTGCATCAATACTGTAAGTACTGTATTCTCCAGAGACCAGAGCTGTTTTCCTCTGATCCATAGATGCTGACCAAGCTGCCTGGATATACAATATAGCAGAATATAGACAGGCGCATGAATTCAATATTTTCCAATTGATTACAGAATCAAGTGCACGTCGACTGATTTTTCACCTAGTCTGCTCAGGGATTCGAACCAGCAACCTCTCTTAACCGCCAGGCTACCTGCCTGTTAATGGTTTGGACAGTGGTTTGACACAGAGTTATGACGGGATTGAGCAAATGGTAGTAAAGATCAGGATCCCAAAATATTGACCCCAGTTCTTCCAAGCAAACATTTCCATTTATTCAATCGATGATTGGTGAATGCAAAATGTTGCAGAACATTCACAACAAACCATCCTGACCACACGCAATCTACATGATCTATAAGAACACACAGATGTGTTGCATTATATGCAACATAACGACATGTTTAAAGAATACCCCATCATCACAAATTACCTTAAGTAATAATGTCACTTGTGACGGCCGGTTGATCAGATTTAACTGCTGTTTGAGCACCCTCTGGTGTTCAGAAATAAGGCAAACAAAATGCAGGTACTGTACGTCTCTCTATCCAGGCTACTCAATCCAACCCCTGTTGTATCTAACCTGATGCCACTTATCAACCATGTAATTATTAGAATCGGGTGTGCTAGATTAGATTCAGAGTGAAAACCTACAGGGTGGTAGCTCTCCAGGAAGAGTGTTGGAGAGCCCTGCAGTAGGCCCTAACAAAATGAAAACACAGAGCGTCAGACGGGTCCCATTTCATTTATTGGGTCAAAAGGAGTGTTAAGGTCATTGAAGTTCTCATTAAAAACAGTACAAATCATGTTAACATTGACACTTATACTAAACAGAGCTTCAAGTACTGTTCTAAGGCTATGTTAAATAGCCAGCATTTCTGGGAATAATAACATCAGTTCATGGTTTTAACTCCATGATCAGAATATAAAAAAGGTAGTATAGGTACTTTTCAACTAATCTAGATTCTAGCCAATCTGTCATCATATCACCAACAGTAATATAGCAACAGAAAGCATGCAGTCAGGACAAGTGCCATTTTAGGATTAGTCTCCTTAGTTAACTGCCACGATTAAGCCTCATTCAGATACGAGTAGTTTAAAGACAGATTAGACTACTCTCTCACTCTATGACAGGTTAAGCATGAACGTGGGACATGTCCCAGCTGATAAAGCAGATCAATTTATTGATTTATTTATTAGTGTTGTTAACAATAAAAACACAATTAGGCATTGAAAGAAACTAAACAACAGGCCCAGGCAAGAGCACTCAACTGAACCTTCCACAGGCTTTTCAGACCCTCATCACTAACCAACTCAGAAGTGTCTTCTCTATCCGTCTCTACAGCGGCCTTCTGAACCTTCAGCACACGAACCTCGTCCCCAGGCTCAATTGCTACCACATAGAGAGCCGGCTGTGTGGACGAGATTATGATCACGCACGCAATCATTCACAGTCAACGTTCCATATCTTGCTTACCACCTCACCTAGAAGAGCCCTGGTCTACATACACACCATTATACCGGCTGTACTCAACTCTCTGACATGGAACCAGCAATTAAAGATAAAAAGGGCATGAGACATGGAATTATGATACATATGGTCCAAGAGACAAAAACACATGACACATACGTGACAAGACATCAATGAATCACACATGATTAGACAAAGACAAGAGACAAGGATCAGATAGATTATCAACTTGAATTTGGAATAGTGATTAGTGACCAATCAATGGTTTGAATAGTAATTAATGACTAATCAATGGATGATGCAAGCAGGGAGAGGGTAGCAGGGAGAGGGTAGCAGGGAGAGGGTAGTGGAGGAATTTAGCAGTGGAAAATAGTGGAAGCAAATTAAAGAAAAACAAATTATAGTGCAATATAGGAATTTAGAAAAAGTGACTATACTTACTACAGCATCACCATGCAAAGAAACATTTCACCAGGTGTTCCTCATTCCCCTGCACCGGCTAGGACAAAACTAAGGCAAGAACCTGAAATAGCTTACTTACGCATCCAACTCCATTCAAACATTAAATGACGATGTAATTGGTAAACCCCCCCCATGGGTAAAATGGGTTCTCCAGTATCAATCAGAATCAAACATTCACCAGCTGCTCTCTATGCGTGTGCCTGTTCACGGTCAGAAATTATGAATTATTTATTTAACGAGCAAAACCACCATTGAAATATACTTCCATAGCGGAGAAGACATGTGAATTCTGAAAAGCTTTTTACTGAGAATTCATATAGCAATATTAAAATATCTAAAAACATGTGAAACCCGCAAAATCTAAAATCCTCGTCATCAGAGCACAGGCTACTGAAGCAGGGAAGACAAGTACACACAAACAGTGGGAGCATTGTGACAACTTTGCCATCCAGTAAACCAGCTAGCTATGCCATGAAAAGACAACGTTATGTGATCCACAGGTCCCATTCTGGAGGTTAAAGGTCATTCTTAAACTCCGGGGTCCATAACTGGGCCGTCCTCCCCACTGCCCGTCTGTAAAGGTTTCCATGTCCTTTTGACATAGTCAATGTCCTAAGAGCAAGTACCACAACCCTCCACTCCTCTCAGAACACAGGATTCTTCACAGAGGAATTGCAGTGTCCACTGGGTTTCAACTAAACTATGCCTCAGTCCAACATTAGTATAGAAGTTGTTATACATAGAATCAACAGGTGAATTAGGGCCACGGACTCCAGGAGCGGACCCACAGGAAGAGATGCCTCTAGTTTGAATACTTCAGAGCCAGCTAGAGGAGAAAGAAAGTCATTTTCACATTCTAGCTCATTTCCCCTGAAATAAAAATATATTTTCTCTTTGATGGGCCACTTTATTGCATTCTAGGGCCTAATTGTTTTTAGATAACCAATGTCATCCAATTACATAAACATTTAACGAGTTAATTACCTGTGTATGTTCTCATCAATGAGAGTGTTACGTTGGTATACTTATAATGCCTCCTTTCCAAATGAAGAGTTTATTATGAGGATTGATTGGCTCGCAATTACTGTAAAACCTAATGGTGTGGGGGGTGTTGGTAGCCTTCTGGCTCTCTCGTTGGGTAGGTGTTCTAGACAAGGTCAACTACACAGCATAGTGTGGAATTATACACACTTCATAATACATGTTAAGCTGCTCATACTTCACAAGCATGGCTGGACCAAACTCAGAGGCTGAAATCAAACTTTCGCCCAACTGCGGAGTCTGTATGTTTGTGTGTGGTGTTGTGTGTTAGCGTGTGTGTGTGGTATTGACATTTAACAGTGCCATGTCTCACCTTGTGAGCAGTGTCCGCAAACTGCTGGGCTTTGTGCATCAGGTCTACTGTCTTGTCCTCGGCACGGCCCAGTCTCTCCCCACGCTCCTGCAGGGCCTGGCTTGCCCTCTTGACTACACTAGCCATACTGCCCGCTGGGGGGCGCTGCCCACTGGGACTTGCTCTGGGACCTGCTGCACAACACAGAGAGAGAGACAGAGAGAGCGTAGTACTGGTCATGACAACAGACACAGACACAGAGAGAGACAGTAGTACATAAAATATGTGTATCCCATCTAGGTATCCTAACAGTCATAACATTATGTTACAACATCCAAGAGCCAGAATCAAAATGTCGATCTAGGAATCTTTGCTTTCTTTTATTCTAAACTAATGTTTGTCGAGAGAGAGAGAGGTAACAATCTGTAGGGAGGGCTATATCATACCACCTGGACTGGTCAGATTAGGAGAGACTGCCCAACAGTTTCTGTTGGTCTGCATCTCTACGCCCTGCTACTGCCTGGCACCTCTCCCTGTGCCACACACACACACACACACATATCAGTTGGTTCCATGAGGAGAAGTGTTTCTTCTCACTGTCTCCCTACCCTGCAGACTCAAGGCCAGCCTTTGTTTTTTTAGCAGGAGGTTTGGACACAAAGTCTCCACTCAGCTAGCCGCAACCTCATAGAAGAGCCATTCTCTAGCAGAGAGAGGTGTTACAGAGGACTATTGACAAACCCATCCATCGCCTGAGAGAGGATTAGGAATCCATGAGAATATAAAGGATACAGCCATAGGCCTACCACTAAGGTTATGTCCTTATATTATTGAAGGTTATTTTGTTTTACCTCCAGCCTGAGGACTGCTTTGTTTTGAAGCCATCACCTTCTTCATGCGGTTGAAGAAGACCTTGCAGCGGTAGATGACCAGATTCACGGTGCAGGCATCTGTTAGAATGACACCCAATGAGACTGATAAAAGCTGTATCATAACCATGATCAATAGGGCAAATAGACAGTACAGAACCAAACATGAAATTGGAGCATGCCATTTTATGAGAGGATAAACCACTCCTACGGTCTCAGAATAATGCACACTGATAGCTGGTCCAGATTTGCTCCCTAGCACTTCCCCTAGGTCAAAGCTTGTCGATCTGCAAACATGGGTTTCGACCAAGGGGAAGGGAGTGAATTGGGACTGACCGTTGACAGACTGCGCTTTCCCTTTACCTCCTGTGAGTTTGGACTGACAGTTGACAAATTCAGTCTGGCGGGGCCTGGGACCCACTGTGCTCTTCCGTCTTGCCTGGGCCCCTGGACCTCCTCTTTGGCCCCCTTGAGACCCTGGGCTAACCTGGGCCCCTGGACTAGCTCTGTGGTCCTTCTGCTGGTCTCCAGCTGGGCTACCCAGGCCACCAGGGACCCCCTCCTTGCCCTCCCAGTAGGTCTGGCAGGCGTGGTACATGATCTGGATGAAGATACACTTCTCTGCCGCTGAGCTGGCCACCCATTGGTCAAAGGCATTGTCGAACATCAGGTCAAACTCTGGGCAGTCCTGTGGGAGATACAGAAGGGTATACAGATGAGGGATACAATAGCGAGGTCATAAGACGGTAGAGGAGAATAGTGGACCAAACCAATCGGCCAGAAACACATAGGTCAGAATCCTGGTGCTCCAATCCCAATTCAACCCTTTACCCATCAAAACCTGATTGGCTATAATGTTACTAGTCTAAATAGCCCAAAACTCACAGATTTTCATCCATTCTGCTTTGGGACCAAACTGAACATGGCAGAGGGGGCTAAGGAAAGAGGAATGAAATGGATGGGTTTGGGATACAGGGCTTCCAGAGAGTCTAGGCAGTACAGGCTAAGATCCACAGAATATTTTTTTTTTTTTTTTTTTTTTTTTTTAAAACACTACACAGAATATCACATCTATACTATCTCTATGATGATGTCACCTTGTTGGGGTCGATGCCATCGACCTGGCGGAGCTGCTCCACGCTCCACTGTGACCTCCTGGTGAAGGGGGGCGGAGCCTCCAAACTGCTTGACCTTGGTGATGAGGAGCTGGGCCGGCCTCTTATTGGTCACTGGGGGATTAGGCAGGGTCATGGGTTAGAAATATGAAACCCAAGCACACGTCATAAAACCCCAAAATGTCAAAGTAAATCTACACAGTACTACAATGAAGACAGGATATAAAGAAGAGATTTAGGATTCACTTTTCACTACTAAACGAGTTTTTTACAAACAGAAGGGACACACACTGGACCAGTCACCATCACAGATCAACAAACAGACCGCCAATTCCCATTCTTCTTCAGTGGTTTCTCTTGTTCAAACGATATGAGGGTTTGTAACGGGGGGAGACTGGCAGTGCCAGCTGAGGACACTAGTCACTCTTCCATCAGTGGTGTAATTGGGATGGGGTGAAGAGTCCCTCGAGGGACACTGGGGCAGTGAATGCCCATGGCTCTAGGTGACTTCATCACAGTAACAATAGCTACTATGGATGGAGAGTGAGTGACACTGAACATCTAAATAATATGCAAGTGATCCTTCCTGCTCAATTATAGGATCCATGTCCTCTGACAATGTCAGACTCAGTGGTAATTGATAGCCAGCAGCACAATGTCCTGACTGCAACACAATGAATACCTCTGCATCCTTCCAGTCAGATAATTCCACCATGAGATGGTTAAACAATGCAGCCTTTTAATCTTGAACAAGAGAGTTGTATATAGCAGATCAACAAGTCCTGGATTTAAAATTCAAGTCACAATGGTCCCAGCTGAGAGAAATATGTTACAGGAGCCTACCTGACAGACAGATGTATGTCATAGAGAAATATGTTACAGGAGCCTACCTGACAGACAGATGTATGTCATAGAGAAATATGTTACAGGAGCCTACCTGACAGACAGATGTATGTCATAGAGAAATATGTTACAGGAGCCTACCTGACAGACAGATGTATGTCATAGAGAAATATGTTACAGGAGCCTACCTGACAGACAGATGTATGTCATATATTCTCCCTTGCCTCCAGTGGGCAGAAAGGGAACCCTTTTCCTTTTTCTCCTCTTAACCTCCACAGCCACTAGTATCCTCTCATCCCGGGGGGCAAACACCTCCCTGTTGATAACTGACTGGATATTCATAGTGATCTGGGAGCAGGATAGGCAATGGACAAAATAGACAGACAGATTGATGAGGGAAAATGTGAGTCATATGCTTCGTGTATTGTCTTCCAAATGAATTACATCTTATGTGGAAGGTTAGCTACAGATTGTTACACCAGATAATGTGATTTAACCAAAGATTTGTTTCTATTCAATTACTGGGAGTTGCAGGGTAGGTCGTGTTTAGTGTAGCGCAGAGATTTATTCATGAATTTATTTAAATAACAGAACATTTTCTAAATTCAAACGGACCACCTGCAACTGGCCACTTTACGAGACCCATGTTTCCATAAATCAAGGACAAAGACCGTATCGCCAAAGTGTTACACCAAGCAGTACCTATCTAGTAACTCCCAGTAATGGATACCTAAACTCTTTGGTTAAATCCCACAATCTGGTGCAACAATCTGTATTGTAGCTAGTGAAAGGTAAACTTCACACCTGTTAAGAGTGGTAGACGCATTAAACTTATTCAAATTAATGTGTCATGGGTCCTCTTTATTCGTTTAAATTTGATTAAATGTATCATCATCATCAAAATCCCTAAATGCTTTATCGATTATTATTTAGTAACCCTTGACATACAACTAAGAGAGATGAAAGTTGTATCGTTTACAATACCTTTTTTGTTGTTTTACTCCACCAAGATGCAGAAACAGCTAGGCTGATTACTGAACGACTCGACTAACTGTCAGGCTGCCCCCTCTAATCAACCGCGACAAGGTTTACAATTCGAGTTAAATTTCTACTCTTGAGCATTGCGGGGAAAGGCGACTCTGTCTGGAGACCATCCCATTTGAACAAGTTAGAAGTCACGTGGGAAAATTGATTTATTAGTTTGAATCTCATACAATAATTCATTTACATATTGGTTTACCATCATTCTTTATAGGCTTATTCTTTGCAGGTTGCTCTCTCAAAGTCATACTTTAAAGCAGGAAATCCGTAGTAGAAACAATAACAACGGCCACCCCCACTCCTGGTTTGGTAAAAAGATGAGGGATTGTGCTGGATAAATGTATTCACTCTCAAATCCATAGACATGTTTTGAGGCTATATAGTGTTTGTTTACATTTTTGATTTACATCCTTTTGGAGTAAAACAAGCTGATATTTTGGGTTCTCATGGAGTGTGACAGTTGAACTAAGCTCTTCAAGAATCAGTGGGTACATATTGTTCATTTATAAGTCAAAAAAAGGATGTAGTAACCGCTGATTGCCCCTTGAAAAACTTGAATTTGCCATGACACTATTTCCAAAGCTCACTGATATGACTCGTCTTTATTTATTCAAAAGTTGGCCTAATGTTGAATGAACTGAGACCACAGACAGACAGCTGTAGAGATATATTTTAATGTAAAACAAAAGGTTTACCAAGGTTAAGCACCACGTCATTAATTTGAAGAGGGAACGAAAAAAATGGTTTCCACTAGTTACCACAGCCACAAAGTCAAAATTGGCTATCGTAAAAATGTATGAAAACAAACATTTGCTTAATTTAAGGTTCGGGTTAGGCATAAGTTTAGCAGGGTGGTTAAGGTTCGGGTTAGGCATACATTTAGCAGGGTGGTTAAGGTTCGGGTTAGGTTTGAAATCACATATTAAGAAGATACACTTTAGAAATAGGCGGGGTTTTTGACTTTGTGGCTGTGGTAACTAGTGGCGACCGTTAAAAAGCGTGAGCAATGAGTGGATTGGAGACATGACAGAAAAATAGTGTCCTCTGGTGGAAGGCAAAAGGGAATACAGCTGAAGGGTGGACGACCCCCAACACAATCAAAACTACATTTCCTTAGCACAAGAGGTTGGTGGCACCTAAATTGGGGAGGACGGGCTCGTGGTAATGGATGGAGGGGGACGGGCTCGTGGTATGGCTGTAGAGGAATTGGTGGAATGGTATCAAATTGTTTCCATGTGTTTAAGCCATTCCATTTGCTCCGTTCAAGCCATTATTATGAGCCGTCCTCCGCTCAGCAGCCTCCACTGTTCCCTAGGGTACAGTACTTAATTTAGTCTTGAATGACAACTATGCAAAATGAAGAGAAGACATCTACGTCCCTTACACATTATGGCACATGAATGGGTAAATTGTATCCTAAGGATGATGAACCTATCATCTCTATGAGTGTAACAGTGACAACATCCCACAGGGCACACACTGGTTGAATCAATGTTGTTTCCACGTCATTTCAATGAAATTACGTTGAACCAACGTGGAATAGACATTGAATTGACATCTGTGTCCAGTGGGACGACATGTAAACAAGGATATGCAGAACCAAGGAGAGAACCATGGATGGGTAAGACTCACTAAGAGGTTTCTCAATACCCTTTCATACTACAGAGCCAAACTAAGCTGTGTTGTACTGGCCTGGTCTGGTTATGCATCCACCATAGCTGTTAGAACCATGCTAGAAAGGACAATGTGAAAATAAAATATCTGTGCCAGCACAGTTTGATTTGGGTCGGCCCTATAGTGGGAACCAGGTGTCAGAGAAAAGGCATGGGGATGACAGAGTAGCATACGTAGGAATCTGACAGTCTGACCTAACAAGGGAGGCTTACAAACACATCTGAGGAGAAATTAAATAGCTAACATTCACAAGACAGTAAAAAGTCATCCTAACACATACTGTGTAAAAACTGCTGTGTTTACACAAATCATATTCAAAAACTTCCTGATGGCAAGCTTGATTCTGGCAGAGAGATCCGATGTAAGTGATGTCATTCGATGTTAGTGTAATTCATTTGCTAAAAGCCTTCAACAAATGAGCCTGCATGCTGTGATCCCTCACTAACAGCAATAACATTTTGTTTTACCTTTATTTAACTAGGCAAGTCAGTTAGGAACAAATTCTTATTTACAATGACAGCCAAACCCGGCCAACGCTGGGCCAATTGTGCAGCACCCTATGGGACTCCCAATCACGGCCGGATGTGATTCAGCCTGGATTCAAACCAGGGACTGTAGTGTCACATCTTGCACTTGAGACGCTGCGCAACTTGGGAGCCCAAGCAAAGCGTATTCCTCCTTGTCTATGTACATACTGCATGCTTTGTTTTCATTTTGACCCAAATCATTATTGATTCTAATAAAGTATATTGTCTTAGTACAGTGTACTATCCAGTCATCTCCAATGCAACTCTCTAGTTAGTTGGATGTAAATAAAACATGTAGCATGGGTCCTTCGTGCCTGTGTTCCTCTTGTTTTACTGATATGTTGTCTGTTTGTTGCCTGACTAGAAAGTCACTGCGTTATGTGCAACATGTCAGCGTTAGTAGTACAAACGGACATAGTAGTGCTCTGTTGGATCAAGACAATTCACAGTAGAACTAAAACAACTCTGTGGTCTTTCAATGGATGTATCAGCCAAGAGACCGAACTTGCCATTAAGTTTAAGACATAAACAAATAACTGTATTTGGCAACTTTGCTCAAGTTGTCTACTCAACATTAGCATCTTTCCATCATCCCTTATAGAAACGTTCAGTTAGTTAGTTAGTGTAAACTTGGTACCTCAACATATCATCATTGTAGCAGTAGTTAGTCTATAGAGCTACATTCTATTTACTCTACCACATGCTCAGGTCCAATGACCTCGTCAATAAAGCAGCATTAACCCTAGCCTGGTCAAAACAGACTGAACGGAAAAAACTATTTTTAACCAGGCTACTTCAAACCTTCCGTAACAATCCACTTTGATCCACCTGACGGGTTGAAATCAAATGATGAAATCAAATGGGTTTCAATGTTCTAAGAGATGGATTTGGATGTAACGCTCTCAACAGGCTAAACATCTAAATGAGTGTTGATGCTGGGAGATGTGAGAGGAGAGTTTGGGCTAGAGGCATGGCTCCAGTTTCAGGAGTCACACAGACCCAGTCAAAGCTGTGTCCAACACCAACACAGTCACTGCCGAGTCCAAAATAATGAACACTGACAGATGCTTGGTCCTAGAGTCATCATTTAGTTACAGGAAAGAGGAAGTCTTCGTTGAGGTTGGTGTGTGCCTTGGGGTAAAGTATTCAATAAACCCACAGGGTGGGTATATGAGGAACAGTCACTATTAGAACCATAGGGTAAAGGGTACAGTCTCTGACGGGATGACCACAGGCTGACCACAGGCTGTGAAGTGGTCTCTGATACACAGTTATGTCTAATCGGTCTGGTCGCAAATTTTTGTGTGTACACTGGGAGACTTTTATATGTGTTGAGGGAAAGGTAAAACTAGTGTGTGTCTCTCTGTGTGAGTCTCTGTGTGTGTGTGTCTCTCTCTCTGTGTGTGTGTATGTGTATGTTGGCTGTGGGTTAGGATAATTCTGGGTTATCCTCAGAGAGCTGAGTGGGATACCCCTGTCTATACATGAAGGTGAGAAGAAACAGTGCCACGTCGTGTGAACACCAATAGGCTGTGTGCGAGGTCACCGCCGACCAATAGCGGCTCTCCACCATGCCTTCTCGCAGCTCAAAGTCAATGCGCCTCTCCAACTCCACTGTAACACAAAGAAAGACAGAGTTAAAACAAACACTTGTAATACCAGCCATAGATACTGTAACCAAACAGAATTAGAAAAGGCAATAGGAAAGGACATAGTCCATAGTAAAGTTCACTGCTGGTTTCCCATAACAATATGACAGAGCAGACCTGGGATTTTCAAACACTTTATATATTAATACTTTATTTAGCTTGAGTTTGCACTTTTGGTTATGTTACAGGGCAGAGCTTCTAGATGTCTTCATTGTGATCCAGGTTTGGTTATGTTACAGGGCAGAGTTTCTAGATGTCTTCATTGTGATCCAGGTTTGGTTATGTTACAGGGCAGAGTTTCGAGATGTCTTCATTGTGATCCAGGTTTGGTTATGTTACAGGGCAGAGCTTCTAGATGTCTTCATTGTGATCCAGGTTTGGTTATGTTACAGGGCAGAGCTTCTAGATGTCTTCATTGTGATCCAGGTTTGGTTATGTTACAGGGCAGAGCTTCTAGATGTCTTCATTGTGATCCAGGTTTGGTTATGTTACAGGGCAGAGTTTCTAGATGTCTTCATTGTGATCCAGGTTTGGTTATGTTACAGGGCAGAGCTTCTAGATGTCTTCATTGTGATCCAGGTTTGGTTATGTTACAGGGCAGAGTTTCGAGATGTCTTCATTGTGATCCAGGTTTGGTTATGTTACAGGGCAGAGTTTCTAGATGTCTTCATTGTGATCCAGGTTTGGTTATGTTACAGGGCAGAGTTTCTAGATGTCTTCATTGTGATCCAGGTTTGGTTATGTTACAGGGCAGAGTTTCTAGATGTCTTCATTGTGATCCAGGTTTGGTTATGTTACAGGGCAGAGTTTCTAGATGTCTTCATTGTGATCCAGGTTTGGTTATGTTACAGGGCAGAGTTTCTAGATGTCTTCATTGTGATCCAGGTTTGGTTATGTTACAGGGCAGAGTTTCTAGATGTCTTCATTGTAATCCAGGTTTGGTTATGTTACAGGGCAGAGTTTCGAGATGTCTTCATTCCAAGGAGGTTTTCCAGGCCACTGTGCTCTGGCTTTTTGGTTGTATTGCCAGGTTACTGTTAAAGCACTTTGTGACAACTGAAGTAATAAGGGTTTTACAAATACATTTGATTGGTTAATTGGTTGAATGATTGGTTGATTGACAAACTAAATCACACCTCAACTATATAGTATTTGCAATACATATTTGATCTAGGTCTGTGGGAGAGCAGTATGGTAGGTGCTTCAGTTAAATAGATCTGTCATAGACAGGGATGGTACTTTTGTATACTTTTTAGCCAATAGTTCTGAAAGTAGCGCTCATGAGATAAGTGGTCCACGTAAATTGCGTATTACGTCACACACAGTATGTGCAGATATGTGTACCACTTCATTGCTCTCTCTTGCTCTGTTGTGTGTTCATCTTGCTAGCTGTCACTCAAATGGAGAGTAGCTGAAGCTCATTGGCTAAAACTCAAATTTCTAGGGGGCTGGCCCACATGGGGGAAAATGAAGGGAAAATGGCAAACGCACAGCTTCCAGAAAAACGTTTTCAAAATATGCGACCAGTACAATTTGATTTGGTGGCTAATTGAGGTAAGACAGTAATTCTGCTCATAGATGGTGCATGTACAGTATGAACTACACATTGACACATCCAGCCCAAAGCAGGACGTTTAAAAAATACTTAGTAGTTGCCAAAGTTCCCGGAGTATGTCTTTAAGGACTTTGGGCACTGACCAGCCGGGATAGTAGACTGCAATTTTTACTAGCCCGGGTCCAAAATCTGTTCCCTGTGATAATTGAAACGACAACATTTCACTAACCGTTGGGCTAGTTGGACACATTTTCTACTAGCCCGGTCTGAAAAGTACTAGCCACGGGCTAGCTTGATTTCCATCATTGATACGTACATGTAGTGTTGTCCAGGATAGCTGAGGTGGACCGAGATATGGAGGACTCTATTTCCCTTGTCTCCTCTACTACAGGTAACTTCTCTAACTCCGTAGACACACCCTCCTCTCCTGATACGGCATTATCCACCTCCAAGACCCCGCCCTCCGAATCGGAAGGCTCCTCCTCCACGTTGCCCACCTGACCACTTGAGCGTGAGAAGCGGGAGAAGAAGATCCCGCCAATGCCTTTCCCGAGACTGGCCGCACCTGCCGACATAGAGAACACAGCGAAACTCAAAGACAGACAGACACACACACACACACGCACAACCACATGGAGCAGCACAGCACAGCACAAGACAACACATATCAATCAACTAATGTGTCCTCACAGATATAGGCAGGAAAACACAACAACATTTATACTGTACATACCACACCCACGCATTTACAAATCATTACCTTAGATTTGGTCCTATACTGCAAAGTGTTCTTTATAAAAAAGAATATCTACTCCTGAATACAGGATTGCTGCTATAACAGCCTCGACTCTTCTGGGGAGGCTTTTCACTAGATGTTGAAAAAGTTCTGTGGGGACTTTCTTCCATTCAGCCACGAGAGAATTAGTGAGGTCGGGCACTGATGTTGGGCGATTAGGCCTGGTTTGCAGTCGGCATTCCAATTCATCCCAAAGGTGTTCAATGGGGTTGAGGTGAGGGCTCTGTGCAGGCCAGTCAAGTTCTTCCACACCGATCGACAAACCATTTCTGTATGGACCTCGCTTTATGCACGGGGGCTTTGTCATGCTGAAACAGGAAAGGGCCTTCCCAAAACTTTTTCCACAAAGTTGGAAGCACAGAAATGGGTCTGGCATCCGCCAAACCTAGATTAGTCCATCGGACTGACAGATGGTAAAGCGTGATTCATCACTCCAGATAATGCGTTTCCACTGCTCCAGAGTTCAATGGCGACAGGCTTTGCACCACTCCAGCTGACGCTTGACAATGTCATATTGTGATCTTAAGCTTGTGTACGGATGCTCGGCCATGGAAACCCATTTCATGAAGCTCCCGAATAACAGTTATTGTGCTGACGTTTCTTCCAGAGGCAGTTTGGAACTCGGTAGTGAGTGTTGCAACCGAGGACAGATAATTTTTACGCATTACGCGCTTAAACACTCAGCGGACCCAAGGCTGAGCCTTTGATGCTCCTAGACGTTTCCACTTCACAATAACAGCACTTACAGTTGACCAGGGCAGCTCTAGCAGGGCAGAAATTTGACGAACTGACTTGTTGGAAAGTTGACATCCTATGACGGTGCCACGTTGAAAGTCACTGAGCTCTTCAGTAAGGCCATTCTATTGCCAATGTTTGTCTATGGAGATTCCATGGATGTGTGCTCGATATAATACACCTGTCAGCAAAGGGTGTGGCTGAAATAGCCGAATCCACTAATTTGAAGGTGTGTCCACATACTTTTGTGTATGTGGGTGGGTCTGTCCTTGACTAAACCCAAACAGCCCACTCTCTCCACTATGACCTAACAGCCCACTCTCTCCTCTATGACCTAACAGCCCAGTCTCTCCACTATGACCTAACAGCCCAGTCTCTCCACTATGACCTAACAGCCCAGTCTCTCCACTATGACCTAACAGCCCAGTCTCTCCACTATGACCTAACAGCCCACTCTCTCCACTATGACCTAACAGCCCAGTCTCTCCACTATGACCTAACAGCCCAGTCTCTCCACTATGACCTAACAGCCCAGTCTCTCCACTATGACCTAACAGCCCAGTCTCTCCACTATGACCTAACAGCCCAGTCTCTCCACTATGACCTAACAGCCCACTCTCTCCACTATGACCTAACAGCCCAGTCTCTCCACTATGACCTAACAGCCCAGTCTCTCCACTATGACCTAACAGCCCAGTCTCTCCACTATGACCTAACAGCCCAGTCTCTCCACTATGACCTAACAGCCCACTCTCTCCACTATGACCTAACAGCCCAGTCTCTCCACTATGACCTAACAGCCCAGTCTCTCCACTATGACCTAACAGCCCAGTCTCTCCACTATGACCTAACAGCCCACTCTCTCCACTATGACCTAACAGCCCAGTCTCTCCACTATGACCTAACAGCCCAGTCTCTCCACTATGACCTAACAGCCCAGTCTCTCCACTATGACCTAACAGCCCACTCTCTCCACTATGACCTAACAGCCCAGTCTCTCCACTATGACCTAAAAAAATAATGTGATTTCAGGAAAGTCCAAAATAAAAAACAACAACAAGATAAACAAAGAGCAAAGTCTAAATAGCAAGGAGATAAAAATAAAGACTCTGCCACAGAACGTCCCTATGTCTTCCCCCGGCCCCCTTCTCACTCCCGCTGCCTCCTCACCCATAATGCTGGCTTTCCCCAGGTTTGTGATGGACTCTCCGTAGTGTCTTCGGGTCTGGGGAGGTACAGGGGCTGGGGAGGCTCTCCGTGTCCGAGATGGATGCTCTCTCTTTCAGTGCAGGGTTCAGCAGCGTGGGACGGATCTGGTCGTACGGTGTCGGACTACATGTGTTATACCTGTAGAACCCAGTCACAATATATACATGTCATTCACAAACATGGAAATTCCTGATTCATACAACACTGCTCCAGGGGTGCTGCGCTGCTGCCGATTATTTGCTGTTCCCAATCTGTGTGTGTGTGTGTGTGTGTGTGCGCACCGACTGTGAACTAATATATTCAAAATAACATTAAATCCACTACTCACCAGTGTAACTCATTCTGACCTATTCTTCTCAAACATACTCAATCCACTACTCACCAGTGTATTTGAACAGGTGAAATGTTACTGTAGTTCTTTAAGATCAGGGGCTCCAATCGGTAAGCCTGAAAATACAGCCATAGGCATCATTAAGCACATTCATCATGCCATCAGCAATCTCGATACTGGAACCCAGAACCAAATCTTGCCTGCGCTAGCTAGCTTGATGTGATTCAGGAGGCGGATATGGCAGCTAAGCCTCTACCAAAGCTCTTCCCCTTTCACCTTCCAATCCTTTATAGGTACAGTATACTACAGTATACCATCAGTGATTGACTGCATGACTGAATGACTCTACTGTCTGGATTTTGTTGGTTGGCTCACCACAGGGTCAGTAGGATGAAAGACGTTGAAGAGACGTTGGCAGATGGATTTGGGTAAGATGTGATCCTGAGTCACGTTGTTCCCCGGTCGGATCCCTCGTAACGCCAAGAACACGGCCAGGGGAGAACCCATGCAGAAAAAGTTCTCCACCTAGAAGCAAATAAACGGCGCAGAGAACATCAGAGGATAACAAAGGGTTCATTTCCATCTCAATAGGTCTGTCACAACAATAAGAAGGAATGGAATAAAGAATATGTCGAAGTCACCTTAAATTTCAAGGCTGAAGAAGAGCCTTCAGATGACGGGGATTGCAACCCAGCAAACTGATTTTCCAAATCTCGTAACCTTTTAGACATGAATGCAACACAACATTATCACACAACTATAAATTAAACATAAACATTTAACACTGGGGACAAATTACAGTGGGCGACTGGGTGTCCACTGCGTTGTGTTCATCCGTTTGGTGGCTAATGAATATGACCCTGGCTAGTGAGTGTCTACCTACCTGAGTCGTGTGAGTCTCATCTCCTCTTGTAGTTGACGTCCCTGACAGCTTGACCAGCGCTCCTGCATCTCCTCGGGGTCGGCCCATAGTTCTTCATGACGGAAGCGTACTGGATCCCAGCCTGTCATGATGTCGAAGGTGATGACACAACCCAGGGAGTGGGACACGATGGACACCTTGCCACTCTCCCCAAACTCAGGGTTCCGCATGCAGAAGAGGCTGTAGAGACGATTCAGCTCCTGAGTTAGACCCTTAGTGATCTACAGAGACAAACAGTGTGACAAATTAGATTTTGTGTGTGGGTGAGAGAGTGCTTTCTGTGTGGGACTGTTCAATGCAACACATGATGTGTGTGTGTGTGTGTGTGTGTGTGTGTGTGTGTGTGTGTGTGTGTGTGTGTGTGTGTGTGTGTGTGTGTGTATCTCACCTCGTCTCTGTACAGAGGGCTGGTGTAGTACATGATGTCCATGGCACTGCTGTTGAGCATGTCCCTGAGTCCGCGAACCTTGTCTGGAGTGATGGAATCCACCGTGTCTACAACCATCACACACACACCACACACACACACAGCCGAAGTCATCAACAAAAAACACATTTCAACCCAGTCCAATACAGCATGTACAGTAACCAACTGTTGTATTGTTGTCATGCGTTACGGCTAAAGCACAAACAGACCAGGCTTTGAGTTGTTTGTCTTCATTACACAACAACAGCTGTTGTTACTGCATTTAACTAATTGAAAGTGAGGTCCAAAGTAGATGTGGAAGCACATACAATGTAACTCACATGATAAAAACAGACACCCCACCCTGCAATCTATGCTACCACAGACAACGTTTCCACCACTTAGGTGTTCAATCTATGCTACCACAGACAACGTTTCCACCACTTAGGTGTTCAATCTATGCTACCACAGACAACGTTTCCACCACTTAGGTGTTCAATCTATGCTACCACAGACAACGTTTCCACCACATAGGAGTTCAATAGTTCACAAAGTGGGTGTGGCCACACATACCTCCATCCAGGCACAGTTTGGACCTCCACTCCACAGGAAGGAACTCCACGTGTCCTGTGGAACAATCTGAGAAATGCTTCTCCTCCATCTTCCTAGCAGCCTCCCTCATCCTATAGATGAGTAATGGCACAGACACAGATCCACATTAAGAAAAATACATCACCAAGAATATTTGGTAATATTTCCTATGAATACCCTCTTTGTAAAGCATTATACATGCATTATTCATGCATCAAAATGCAAAACATACAGTACCAGTCAAAATTGTGGACACACCTACTCATTCAAGTGTTTTTCTTTATTTTGACTATTTTCTATATTGTAGAATAATAGTGAAGACATCAAAACGATGAAATAACACATGGAATCATGTAGTAACCCAAAAAGTGTTAAACAAATCTAAATATATTTTATATTTGAGATTCTTCAAAGTAGCCACCCTTTGCCTTGATGACAGCTTTGCACACTCTTCTCTAAACCAACTTAACCTGGAATGCTTTTCCAACAGTCTTGAAGGACTTCCCACATATGCTGAGCACTTGTTGGCTGCTTTTCCTTCACTCTGCGGTCCAACTCCACCCAAACCATCACCATGAGGTCGGGTGATTGTGGAGGCCAGGTCATCTGATGCAGCACTCCATCACTATCCTTCTTGGTCAAATAGCCCCAACACAGCCTGGAGGTGTGTTGGGTCATTGTCCTGTTGAAAAACAAATGATAGTCCCACTAAGCCAAAACTAGATGGGATGGCTTATCGCTGCAGCCATGCTGGTTAAGTGTGCCTTGAATTCTAAATAAATTACCAACAGTGTCACCAGTAAAGCACCCCCACACTATCACACCTCCTCCTCCATGCTTCACAGGGTGAACCACACATGTGGAGATAATCCATTCACCTACTCTGCATCTCACAAAGACATGGCGGTTGGAACCAAAAATCTCAGATTTGAACTCATCAGACCAAAGGACAGATTTCCACTGGTCTAATGTCCATTGCTCGTGTTTCTTGGCCCAAGCAAGTCTCTTCTTATTGTCATTTAGTAGAGGTTTACTTGCAGCAATTCGACCATGAAGGCCTAATTCACACAGTCTCCTCTGTACAGTTGATGTTAAGATGTGTCTGTTACTTGAACTCTGTGAAGCATTTATTTGGGCTGCAATTTCTGCGGCTGCTAACTATAAGGAACTTCTCCTCTGCAGCAGAGGTAACTCTGGGTCTTCCTTTCCTGTGGCGATCCTCATGAAAGCCAGGTTCATCATAGCGCTTGATGGTTTTTGCAAAGTTCTTGAAATGATCCGATTTGACTGACCTTCATGTCTTATAGTAATGATGGACTGTAGTTTCTCTTTGCTTATTTGAGCTGTTCTTCCCATAATATGGACTTGGTATTTTACCAAAGAGGGCTGTCTTCTGTATACCACCCCTACCTTATAACAACACAACTGATTGGCTCTAACGTATTAAGAAGGAAAGATATTCCACAAATTAACTTTTAACAAGGCACACCTGTTAATTGAAATGCATTCCAGGTGACTACCACATGAAGCTGGTTGAGAGAATGCCAAGAGTGTGCAAAGCTGTCATCAAGGCAAAGGGTGGATACTTTGAAGAATCTCAAATATAAAATATATTTAGATTTGTTGAACACTTTTTCGGGTTACTACGTGATTCCCTATGTGTTATTTCATCGTTTTGATGTTTTCACTATTATTCTACAATGCAGAAAATAGTCAAAATAAAGAAAAACCCTTGAATGAGTAGGTGTGTCCAAACTTTTGACTAGTGCTGTAGGTGATAATAATTGCTCATTCACAATGGTTCCGTGAGAACATTAGATTTAAACCTCCAATGTTTGGTATCCTTTCTCATACTCTGCTCACTTTCCCCATAATAATACTATATTATAAACATATTAGATTGTATGAAACCCGTTGACAGGGTCTGAGAGAGTTTTAAACCATATCGTCACGGAGTTCCTTATTCCTGTAACTCACATGCTTGTGTTCCTGATGATGCGGCCCTGGTCCATCTTCTGGCCAATCCCGTGCACCACAAAGACAATGTGTGTTGTTTCGGGCGGGGTGTCCTCGGGCGCTGCCTCCTCCACGTAGCCCCGATGGAGACGCGTCCCACTACTGCCAGCTGAGGAGGAATTAAACCAGCTCTTAAACCGTATACAAGAGCACAGGGAAACACAGGGAAGGGCAGGAAAACCAACTGACAACATTATACCAAAGTTGACAACTGAACGGTACAAAAGATCACCCATTCTCTGCTCATTAATGAGTCACTCAAATTGCTGGATGTTTTTACATTTTTTGTTGTCATCCTCCTATCCATTTCATGTGTTGTATGCACATGGATTTCACTTCGTATTGAACGCCATATTAGTGTAAATAAAAACTTGAACTTGATTAGCCTACTGTAACAGTTATATACAGTACCAAAACAAAGTATTTGAGCAAATCCCACAAAAGACTGCTAGTTCTTAGTCAGGATCGTTATGAGATGATGAAACATTATAAGGGGTCCATACATGCTTATGACAAGTCTTACAATGCATTATAACCATAATAGGATGCATTGTACCTGCATGTTTTAAGTAAGGTGTTACACACCATATTGTAGGCAGTGAAACACAAAGGATTCCTATTTCATGTCAGTGGGAATACAAACCTTTGGAGAAGCCCAGTCTCTGGGTGACAGTGCGTGCGATCTTGGAAGTGGTGGCATCACTGTAGGAATACACCTCGTCCACACTGTGCCAGTCCACATGGCTTCGGCTTAGTTTCAAACTGTGGATTGCTGGAGGAAGACGAGGAACAGTAATTAACACAGACCTATTAACTTCCTTCCGTTAATGTGAATTAAGTCTCCTGTGACGTTTGGAGAAATCCCACTTGCACAGACTTAAACAGTGGTCGTGTTCAGTAGTTACTAAATGGAAGAAAATGGTCCCAAACAGATATGAACTTGTCCAATAAGAATCGCTTGTTTTTCTTTTCTGCAAGCAAAAACCTTTTTTTCCTAAGGCATACCCTGATGAACATGACACAGTTGTCATGTCAATCTGCCATTTTTCCTTCCATTTTTACTATGACAGTTTGTGTCACTTTCAGGTGAACCTCTGAATGTCCACCTGGTTTCGACGGTGCTCGGCTAAAACAAGATCAGCTGACCAGAGCTTTCTTTGTGACGCTGGCCTAAATGGTTTGACAGTAAAGAAAGACAGCCTACACACAGAATAGTGACTCACTTACTGTAGTGCTGGACAGTAGCCAGTGTTGTCTGTAGTATGGTACAGGGACAATGAAAGCACTTGGGAGCAGCATGCGCCATGTTCTTTTGCGTAGCCATGTGCGATGTTCTAGCTATGTTTTGTTCAAAGTGTTTGTTTTTGGGTGCAGAACCAGTGGGTTGTGTGTTCATTCATATCATTCACATACACCCTTCATCGACACTGTCACAACCGACGCCCCACACGGCGGCACGCCCATGTCCCACTTGCCATTGAGTCCATCCACTTTACCATCCTTGTTGTCCACTGTGGTGGTCACCACTTCAATGGCGGCCTCATAGGTCTCCCTCATCTGGTGCCCCCTGAAACGGGCAAGGTGCTCCAGCTCGATGAGGTCACTCTCGTCCTCTTCAAGGGGAAGCCACGTTCCATCGACGAACCACTGACCCCTCATCACGGCAATGCGGTCCTGCTCTGTGGACATACAGAGGGATTACACTGTGGTTATGGTGATGTCGGTGCAACTCTATTGAATGGGCACTATCAGTTGCTCAATCTGTGCTCTGACAGGTTTGGGACTGTTATGGCAGCCACATTGAATAGAACTGGGGATCTGTGTGATATAATCAGGATTATCATGACAAACAGTGAGGGAGAGAAGAATCATCTATAGTGATAAGAATAGGCTACTCACGGTTCCAGTAGACGGGGTAACATTCTTTCTCTTTGACGTCCACTTCGTAGAGACCACCTCTGACGCAAACAGCCTCAACGTTGGCACTTATTGAATCCAGGTCGAGTTCATCTTTCTCCCATTCGCTGTCCCCTCCAACCTCTGCGTCCCCTATCGCCGTCTCTGCTTGAACAGCTCCCCCCTCTGCCACATCTTCCGGTTGGGGCTCGGAACCTGTGGCCGACCCACTGGCATCCTCTGGTTCGGTGGTGGGACTCCGACATTTGACCTTGCAGGGATTTAGTTCACATAATGTTCGGTAAATGACTTCAATTTTCAAAGAGTCGTGTCCAACAAATGGCTTCCATGTTCTCTTATCCTCTTTGTAGAACCATCGCACTTCCTCTGGTCCCAGCTCGGTGACGACCTCCCCGCGGTGCCTGGAACTGGTGGAGCGGTTACGTTTCTTTGTAGTCACATTTCCATCGCTTTCGGTGTAGTTCAGGTTTGTGATATCCAAATAGTCTGTCCCCGAGTCCGGGAGAGGATGATAGCCCGAGTAAGCTTCCTCCACTAGGCCCAATAGCATGCTGTCCTGAGATAAACGGTGATCGCCTAGCAGCAGTGGAGGCAGGTGCATTTCTAAGCCGGACTGGACCGAGTCCATCTCCCCGTGTATATTCTCTCCCATCGGGTCCTCGTAGCAGGTCACAAACACATCATTGGCCATATCCCAGTCATTGCTGCTCACGGAATTATTATCCGAGCTCAGTTGACGGGAGGTCGACTTAATGTCCTTAAAATTGCTCATGACTTGACAAAAAAAAATGTTGGTCTAAATAAACAATATAGTCTAGCCTACGCCCTCAACCTTATTTCTCTGTGCCTTTTGCTTACCTAATGGTTTGTCATAGATAGGTCCAGGACTAACGGCTTCAAAACCTTCTCCTTCTCCTTATTACCACAAATGCCACCATCTGTGCGCCGGTTCGTCCACTCTCCCAGAAATAGGCTCCCGAAATTGAGACTTCTTGAAATGATTGATAGATAGATCTACTGTCAGGAACAAAGTGGGACTCTGGGGAGGCTATCTGTTCACCTATTGTATTCGCATTCCTACCTTCGGTTTGCTTGCTACAGATGGTCGGCTAAGTGCTCCTCCCAAATGCGCGAAAAAATGCGCATGAGGGTATGTGCACAGGACACCGTAGCGACGGAAGTGCCTGCTATGGAGGATACGAATGTCTTTTTTATCCACGGGTTTGATCATAAATCGGTTTATTTATCGTTAGCCAGATTAAAAATGGCAGCCGTGTTTCTAGTTATGTTGTATGAATATTCTCCTTTATTTTACATTAGTGTCATATCCTTATGTTTCGTTGTTACCGCGGCAATGGTCCTCGGCTGGTAGGTTCATCAAATTGCCTTGACAACAACATTAGGCTTTGGTTATTGAATGAAGGGCTTATTTTATCCTACACATAACGTTGCTAGCTCTCTGTCGTATCTGTGCCGACATTTAGAAGTCAGTCATGTTTATATTCTGGTCAGTAAAGTCCAATTCCTCCTCTATCGCTGTAATAAAGATGGCAAAAGGCGTTGATCATTTGACAGCACACCATTATTGCTACATTGACACCTCACGTGACAAAAATACAGTGACGCACTGTTCGGCAGGCGAGAAAATGCAACATTGTAGCGTTGGATAAACATGGGACTCTGGGAACTGAAACATAGTGACATTGCCTCTGAAGTGTACTGTAATGTTCACTTTTTTGCACAGTTGTCTACTCGTTTTATTATAACATTAAAGTGGTTGTCAGAATTTTGTAATTCATTTATAATGTTCTACACAAATTGTCATACTTTTCACAAGGTTGGCTATTAGAGAGCGTTCTTTTTATATATATCATCCCCAGGATGATATAAACTTTTATTTAAAAAATGGTATGCGTGCAATATCAATTTGTCAAGTTGTTATGTAGGTCGACTTCAACAATCTCCTCTGATCTCTTATACACACAACATAATGGAATATCTCCATTCAAATGTTCTGTGCTGTTCCACCTCGTCCCCCATAGGTTTGGTTTCGATGTCCCAGTGATTCTTCGTAGCTCTGATGAGACTGAGTCAGTCTTGCCTGTCCCAGAGAAGAGGATGGTTCAGGTGACCAACCCCTTTGCCCTGGAGATGGGGACCTCTGGGGTGGCCTCTGTGACTGGTAAGAGAGCATACAAGGAAAGTTATAATGCAACACACCACACATAGGGCCAGATTCCTAGACCCAGATTAAGCCTCCAGGTCCGAAAAGCTTTTTCAATGGACATTCTGGGGAAACGGGCCCATATAGCATAGTGTTATATTAGGTCTATGCCCCATACTATGTTATAGGTGTGCCGCCATCAATTATATATACAGATTTTAGATTTTATTGCATATTATAAACTGGGTAGTTTGGGTCCTGGATGCTGATTGGATGAAACAAAAATATGTGTGTTCATGGTTGTATTTATGGTTGTAACCAGTTTATAATAGCAATAAGGCACCTCAGGGTTTTCTGATATATGGTCAATATACCACAGCTACGGGCTGTATCCAGGCACTCCGCTTCCCGCCCTGCATAAGTACAGCCCTTAGCCGTGGTATATTTAAGCAATAAGGCCCGAGGGGGTGTGGTATATGGCCAATCTACCACAACTAAGGGTTGTTCTTTGGCACAACGCAACGGGGAGTGCTAGGATACAGCCCTTAGCCATGGTCTATTGGCCATATCTCACAAACCCCTTAGGTGCCTTAAGCTATTATAAACTGGTTACCAACATAATTATAGCATAATTATGTTTTGTCATACCTGTGATATACGATCTGTTATACCACGGCTGTCAGCCAATCAGCATTCAGGGCTCAAACCACCAAGTTTATAATTGAGCAATAAGGCCCGAGGGTGTGTGGTATATGGTCAATATACCACGACTAAGGGATGTGGTATAATGACGCAATGCCATTATAAACTGGGTGGTTTGAGCCCTGAATGCTGATTGGCTGACAGACCGTATACCAGAGTATTACAAAACATTTATATTTTCTTCTCTAATTATTTTGGTAACCAGTTTATAATAGCAATAAGACACCCTCGGGGGTTTGTGGTATATGACCAATATACCACGGCTAAGGGCTGTGTCCAGGCACTCTGCGTTGCGTCACGCTTAAGAACAGCCCTTAGCCGTGGTATATTGGCCCTATACCACACCCCATCGGGCCTTAATCATTCAATCAACAATGAATCATTCATTATTTTCCTCCTTCCAGAGGGTGTGTCCCTGCGTCCATGCTGCCTGGAGCCCTGTGTGCTGAGCTGTTACTGGGGTTGTGGTGTCCATGCCCTCCAGGGGGGCGCTACAGACCCACCAACACGGCCCCAGCAGGCTCAACACACCACAACATTTCCAGGAAGCCCTGCACTTCCAGTACCACCATTGCCAAAGTTTCCAGTATCCTTCTCAGGGGCTATAATCTGATAATCTGTGTCACTGTTTCTTCCTTAGTTTAGTATTAATAGTACATGTTTTGTACATGTGATGGTCCGATTTGATATTTAGGTTCTAGAAGATACTATTTTCTCATATTATGTCATCCTTTATGAAATACCGCAAGTTTCATTGATGTATTATGATATATCATGATATTTAATCATTGTGATATTTAGATGTTACACTAAGATTGAGGATGGATGGAGTACATGCAAAGCTAATGAATGTCTTTCAGTTCAGTTTCATCATGTATTTCACCCCTTAACCAAAGCCTCAGTATCAGTGGAGAGGACAGAGAGGAGCACTACAGCGAGATGCCAGCTGAACTGAGGATCACTGATTTTGGTCATTTGCCACGGGAACGTTATCCCCTGGTGGCTCTCCTCACACTGGCTGAGCCTGAAGCCAGGGACACATACAACATTGTGAGTATGACTGTCATGGTAACACTTGAACATGTGTAAGCTGGAAGTAGAAGCCTAAGTGTTGTTGTCCATTAGTTTACTCCAATTAGGAGAGGGGTGGTAGGGTTAGAGGAACATAATAAAGAAAAATATATAGAAACAATAAACACCCCAGTAGAAGGTGTGCTCAGTAAGTTTAACAGTACCTTCTCTGCGTGGGTGTTGTCCTGGATGTGACACTCAATATCCCTCATGGTTCCTCTCTCTCAGGCCGCCAGTGTCACCGTAGTCCATGTTCCAGATGACAAATACAGCCTGTCGGCACGGATCCTGTTTCAATACCTCCTCACGGCACAAGGGAACATGTATGAGTTAAAGGTATAGCTCTGTTTCTTTATTCATCATTTATTCATCCAGGCCTATTGAAACAGGAATATATGTTTCTATGGAGTGGGCAAGGGCTCAGTGAGATTACAGTAGCCTATCATTACTTTCTTCTGATATTTGATTGTGTTCCATTATTCATACTAGCTTTCCACTTAGAATGCAGGCCAATACATTGCTTTCTTCTTAGTGGTATGCTATTGTAGATATTGGAATAAATTGTTGGCTGTTAAGAGCAAGTCTGATGCTGGCAGTTGACATTCTCATAAATGCAATGGTATCTGTTGTCTGTTTCCTCCTCCAGTCACTCTTTATGTCAGCTGAGAGCATGGGGTTGTCAGGGGCGACTGACTCCGCCCCTAGCACAGAGATACCACCAGAACGACATGAAAGAGAACATGGAAAGGAGGAAGAGGAGAAGACACCAGGAATGGAAGATGAAGAGGAGTGGTCAGAGGAGGGAAAAGCCAAAGACTGTGTTGTGTGTCAGAATGCACCTGTTAACCGTGTTCTGCTACCCTGCAGGCACGCCTGTGTGTGTGACGGCTGTGTCCATCACTTCCAACACTGCCCCATATGCAGAGCTTTTGTATTGGAGTCCTTTGCCTTGTTCCAGGAGCCCCCTATAGAGGAGGAAGATGAGGAAGAATGAACTGTGATGGAGCAGGTCAATGTCATTAGAGTAGCTGTATGGTGGCCAGGATGTGCATGAGCATTGTCACTATAGGTGCTGGTCCAATACAGATATAATAGTACCGTTTCAAGGGAATTAGTGTTTATCATAGAATGGATGTGAGATGATTTTACTCCAATGTCATCTTTTGGACATTTCAAACTGTTGTAGGGCTGTGAGCATATACATTTTATTTTATCACGTTGATAGTTGTGGTGTAAACTATTGAACGGTTTGTAAACAATGTAGATATGGAAAACCTACTATTCATTTTTATGTGTAATGTATAGATGTATTTTATTTATTATCAATATACCATACATTAAGTTATTTTTCTTCTGAGCATTGATCATTTGTAGGGACAGAAATTATGAATTACATTTTCAGGAAATTGTCAATGAAGCCAAACCTGGCATCACAGCTTTAGAGAGGTAAAAAACAGCATTAACAGTGATCAGTATGAGAAAGTCTTTAATATGGCATACTCCTTTTGTATGCTTTTACAGATACAGCCACTCCAATGGCAACAGTATTTATTGTCTCGTTAATATAATCCTAAATACTGGGCAGAAATGTAACACTACGAGTGGGTAGACACACAATGTATGCATGTCCCATATCTGTAGCTGTTTTGAGGTCACTTCTTGGCAACTTTGTATAGAAATGGTTCTCTGATAAGAACAGATCCCTAATCCACTTTTTCCCCAAGAAACTTTTCTGCATCATACAACTTGGCAAAAAAAATGGTGAGAAGAAAAAAAAAACTGGTTTTACTGGTGATAACGGCCCAACAGCAACCCCCCCACGTTCACATATAGAAATACAGATATAGGAATTTATATGGGCTTGTAGTCCAGCTTGGATTCAAGCTTCTTCGAATCGGCCACCTTGCGAACCGCCTTCATGAAATCCTCTTGAGTGACGTACTCGTGATCGGTACGGATCGCAAACATACCTGGTAGACCGAAAGAGATCAGACTTAGGGAGATCAAAACAACATGCGGTTGGATTCAAGAAAAATCACAGTTTTTGTCAAGCTAGACTGATAATGTACGAGTTAGTCATGACAGCTACCTGCTTCAGTGCAGACGTTTCTCAAATCGGCTCCGTTGAAGCCATCCGAAAGCTTCACGATCGCTTCGTAATCTGAGAAGAAAAAAGCCAACACCTGTTAAAAGGAACAGTACCAGAAGTCTAAAACATGACTTCAACCTAATAAGTCCCAGCTGTGTTCAAATCAACACACCTATCTCTCCGTGTTTGGTGATGGGGCCAGAGTGGATCTTCAGGATGTCCAAACGGGCCTGTTCATTGGGCAGCTCAACGTCTGTTGGAACAGTAGAAATAACCACGTGTCACTCTTTTCATACCATAGACATTTACATGTGTTACTACCTGGTTGTAAAAAGAAGGAAGTGGAGGGAGATCATTGTGACCCTATGTCCCAAACGGGATAAGGTACTGTATGGCTCAGTTGGTTCAGCATGGCCCTTGCAACATCAGAATTGTGGGTTCGAGTTATGGCGCCACCCATGCGAAAAATATATGAAGCATGACTAAGTCCCTTTGGATAAAAGTCTACTTAATGGCATGTATTATAATATGATGATTGAGTAAGTATGAAGGAGAATGGGTGATGATGGTGGACAGAGGGAGGAGGAAGAACCTACGGATCTTGCGGTCCAGTCTGCCGGGACGCAGCAGCGCGGGGTCCAGGGTGTCAGGCCGGTTGGTGGCCATGATCATCTTGACTCTGTGCAGGGTGTCAAAGCCGTCCATTTGGTTCAGCAGCTGGGTGCACACAGAGATAAGACGGTGAGAATCCAATTCAGCGAGGATTATCTGCCATTGATCCTAATAATGTTAAACACCTTACAGTAATACCCTTCGCGTATTGAAATGCCAGTCAAGCTTACTGCAAGCTACACGTCATTATCTTCAACATCCCCACAATATATACTGTTCGGACCAAGCCACAGAACCAGGTCTTTCCCAAAATAAATATGTTTTATAGAACCATCATTCTATAGAAAGCAACATCTGTTGAACAATATCAATTCTATGTCACATATCTAAGTGTTATGGTCGCTCATTTTACCTCCATCAGAGTCCTCTGGATCTCTCTGTCAGCTGACGTGCCCTCTGAGAACCTTCGGGCCACCTTAGAGAGAAAAAGAAGTATTTAACTTACAACACATTCCCAGTTCCCAGACACTGCACGCAATGCTGAGCAAAGGGAGAAGGAATAGATATGGCATCAGGGTTCAGAATGCTTAACTGTTTGTGCTGTATAGCCAACTGGTTGACAACGGACCATAGCAGTTGGCTATACAGTACAAACTGATCTGGGGCCAGGCTACAGCTCAGGATGCTCACCGATGGCGTCTATCTCATCCATAAAGATGATGCAGGGCTGGTGGTCCCTGGCGTAGTTGAACATCTCCCTGATGAGCCTGGCGCTCTCTCCAATGTACTTATCCACAATGGAGCTGGACACAACCTGCCACAGGGGGTGCGAAGAAGACGGACACACTTAGTGTCAGCCAAGTTTTTCAAAGAATGGAGAAGAGAGTCAGAAAGGCCAGTGGAGGAAAACAAAGTGTAGCCCACTGGTCACCTTGAGGAAGTTACAGTCCATCTGACTGGCCACCGCTCTGGCCAGAAGAGTCTTTCCGGTGCCTAATCAAAAGATAAGTGCATAAAGAAAATCTATGAATAAACCCTCAGGACCTCAGTGACGTAACTTACTCACATTATTCAGGGTGAATCTCAAAAGTCTTTCCATGACTCGCTGCACCCTTTATTCCTTGACCTCCTTCTCAAAACACATTGGGAGGAGAAGGTCCGAGGGGAGGGACCTTAGATCTTCTCATCCCATGTGTTTTGAGAGGTAGTTGAAGGAATCAAGGATATGAGAAATCAAGGAAACACTTGAGATTCAGACTCGGTCTACAGTGAAATCCTGCTAGATAGTGACTTACCTGGAGGTCCGTAGAGCAGGCAGCCCTTTGGAGGGATAATTCCCACCCTCAGGAATAGCTCAGGGTTGGTCAGGGGCAGCTCAATCACCTGGAACACAGGGAACATAGTGGGAAGATCATATATAAAACCTGACTGGCTCAGGAAAAACACGTAAACCACATTTTCTAAGAATATCATAAGTGTACAGTCGTGGCCAAATGTTTTGAGAATGACACAAATATTAATTTCCAAAGTTTGCTGCTTCAGTGTCTTTAGATATTTTTGTAAGATGTTACTATGGAATGCTGAAGTATACAGTGGGGCAAAAAAGTATTTAGTCAGCCACCAATTGTGCAAGTTCTCCAACTTAAAAAGATGAGAGAGGCCTGTAATTTTCATCATAGGTACACTTCAACTATGACAGACGAAATGAGAAAAAGAAATCCAGAAAATCACATTGTTGGATTTTTAATTTATTTATTTGCAAATTATGGTGGAAAATAAGTATTTGGTCAATAACAAAAGTGTATCTCAATACTTTGTTATATACCCTTTGTTGGCAATGACAGAGGTCAAACGTTTTCTGTAAGTCTTCACAAGGTTTTCACACACTGTTGCTGGTATTTTGGCCCATTCCTCCATGCAGATCTCCTCTAGAGCAGTTTTGGGGCTGTCGCTGGGCAACACGGACTTTCAACTCCCTCCAAAGATTTTCTATGGAGTTGAGATCTGGAGACTGGCTAGGCCACTCCAGGACCTTGAAATGCTTCTTCTGAAGCCACTCCTTCGTTGCCCGGGCGGTGTGTTTGGGATCATTGTCATGCTGAAAGACCCAGCCACGTTTCATCTTCAATGCCCTTGGAAGGAGGTTTTGGAAGGAGGTTTTCACTCAAAATCTCACGATACATGGCCCCATTCATTCTTTCCTTTACACGGATCAGTCGTCTTGGTCCCTTTGCAGAAAAACAGCCCCAAAGCATGATGTTTCCACCCCCATGCTTCACAGTAGGTATGGTGTTCTTTGGATGCAACTCAGCATTCTTTGTCCTCCAAACACGACGAGTTGAGTTTTTACCAAAAGTTCTATTTTGGTTTCATCTGACATTCTCCCAATCCTCATCTGGATCATCCTAATGCTCTCTAGCAAACTTTAGACGGCCTGAACATGTACTGGCTTAAGCAGGGGGACACGTCTGGCACTGCAGGATTTGAGTCCCTGGCGGCGTAGTGTGTTACTGATGGTAGGCTTTGTTACTTTGGTCCCAGCTCTCTGCAGGTCATTCACTAGGTCCCCGTGTGGTTCTGGGATTTTTGCTCACCGTTCTTGTGATCATTTTGACCCCACGGGTGAGATCTTGCATGGAGCCCCAGATCGAGGAAGATTATCAGTGGTCTTGTATGTCTTCCATTTCCTAATAATTGCTCCCACAGTTGATTTCTTCAAACCAAGCTGCTTACCTATTGCAGATTCAGTCTTCCCAACCTGGTGCAGGTCTACAATTTTGTTTCTGGTGTCCTTTGACAGCTCTTTGGTCTTGGCCATAGTGGAGTTTGGAGTGTGACTGTTTGAGGTTGTGGACAGGTGTCTTTATACTGATAACAAGTTCAAACAGGTGCCATTAATACAGGTAACGAGTGGAGGACAGAGGAGCCTCTTAAAGAATAAGTTACAGGTCTGTGAGAGCCAGAAATCTTGCTTGTTTGTATGTGACCAAATACTTATTTTCCACCATAATTTGCAAATAAATTCATTAAAAATCCTACAATGTGATTTTCTGGATTTTTTTTCCTAATTTTGTCTGTCATAGTTGACGTGTACCTATGATGAAAATTACAGGCCTCTCATCTTTTTAAGTGAGAGAACTTGCACAATTGGTGGCTGACTAAATACTTTTTTGCCCCACTGTAATTACAAGCATTTCATAAGTGTCAAAGGCTTTTATTGGCAATTACATGAAGTTGATGCAAAGAGTCAATATTTGCCGTGTTGACCCTTCTTTTTCAAGACCTCTGCAATCCGCCCTGGCATGCTGTCAATTAACTTCTGGGCCACATCCTGACTGATGACTGCCCATTCTTGCATATTCAATGCTTGGAGTTTGTCAGAATTTGTGGGGTTTTGTTTGTCCACCCGCCTCTTGAGGATTGACCACAAGACCACAAAAGTTATCACTTTTGCCTTATGGTGCTCCATCATGCTGGAAAAGGCATTGTTCGTCACCAAACTGTTCCTGGATGGTTGGGAGAAGTTGCTCTCGGAGGATGTGTTGGTACCATTCTTTATTCATGGCTGTGTTCTTAGGCAAAATTGTGAGTGAGCCCACTCCCTTAGCTGAGAAGAAACCCCACACATGAATGGTCTCAGGATGCTTAACTGTTGGCATGACACAGGACTGATGGTAGCGCTCACCTTGTCTTCTCCAGACAAGCTTTTTTCCAGATGCCCCAAACAATCGGAAAGGGGATTCATCAGACAACATGACATTACCCCAGTCCTCAGCAGTCCAATCCCTGTACCTTTTGCAGAATATCAGTCTGTCCCTGGATGTTTTTCCTGGAGAGAAGTGGATTCTTTGCTGCCCTTCTTGACACCAGGCCATCCTCCAAAAGTCTTCGCCTCACTGTGTTTGCAGATGCAGTCACATCTGCCTGCTACCATTCCTGAGCAAGCTCTGTACTGTTGGTGCCCCGATCCCGCAGCTGAATCAACTTTAGGAGACGGTCCTGGCGCTTACTGGACTTTCTTGGGCGCCCTGAAGCCTTCTTCACAACAATTGAACAGCTCTCCTTGAAGTTCTTGATGATCCGATAAATGGTTGATTTAGGTGCAATCCTACTGGCAGCAATATCCTTGCCTGTGAAGCCCTTTTTGTGCAAAGCAATGATGACGGCACGTGTTTCCTTGCACAGGTAACCATGGTTGACAGAGGAAAAACAATGATTCCAAGCACCACCCTCCTTTTGAAGCTTCCAGTCTGTTATTTGAACTCAATCAGCATGACCGAGTGATCTCCAGCCTTGTCCTCGTCAACACTCACACCTGTGTTAACGACAGAATCACTGACATGATGTCAGCTGGTCCTTTTGTTGCAGGGCTGAAATGCAGTGGAATTTTTGGGGGGGGATTCAATTCATTTGCATGGCAAAGAGGGACTTTGTAATTAATTGCAATTCATCCGATCATTCTTCATGACATTCTGGAGTATATGCAAATTGCCATCATACAAACTGAGGCAGCAGACTTTCTGAAAATATATATTTGTGTCATTCTCAAAACTTTTGGCCACGACTGTACTGTAGGATGTGCTAGAAGTTACCTCTCTCAGTTCACGGATCTGCTCGGCCAAGCCCCCAATCTCTGAGTAGGAGATGCTGCCTGGGTCTTCATGGGACATGTTGTACACCAAGGGGTCCACCTCTCTGGGCAGATATCTGAGGTGGGGAAGGGACATGTTAACCGCCATCAGGAGCAACATTTAAGGCTGACATACCTTTTACTTGGAACATTTTGTTTCAGTATACTGAATTGACAGTTGCTCAATGGCTTTGTGTGCGTGTGTTATGTTTGTGTGCATGCATGTGTGTACAGTGCCTACCTCATAATGGTGAGGGTGGTCATGTCCAGGGCCACTCTTGTGCCTGGTTTGAGCTGCGATTTATCCAGCTGTGTGAAAATGACAGATAGACAGATGAGCTCCATTACAATTATGAAGGTGACACTGACACTCACTGAAAGTAAATAAATGCTGATGATACGAGGGTAACGTCATGGCTCAAGACTTACTTGTCTGCGGCAGCCAACAACATAGCGAGGTCCATTGGTTGCCTTGACAATGACTGAAGACAGGAAGAGAATGAACATGACATAATATGTAATGCCGAAGGGCCAGACGTATATGACGTGGGTATTTAATGAGTCATAGGACAATTGCAATGATGTTACATCTTACATTTCTCCTCTGTCAGCTGTTTGAGCACTTCACCGACAATCTGCATAAGTATGACAAGAAGTTGCAGTTAAAATCCATTCTTTATGATACGGAGACAATTTTAGTACACTATTGCTGATCAATAAATCATGTGTGAATACACAAATTTACCTGACCAACACTTTGTAAGGCCTTCAGGTCATTTTCAGATTTTTCATATTGTTTTGTCTGTTCCTTGAGCTGTTCCCTCACTGAAAACACAGGATGTATGTTTTATGAAATCAAGTATGAAATCAAGCTATGTAACTTTAGCTAGAAGGTAGGGTTGTGCTCTGTTGGCTAACTAGTTAGCTAACGTTAGCTGATCACTTGTTATTCTGTTCAAGTTAGATTCTAACTACTATTGTTAGATAGCGGTCTTGGCAAATAGCTGGTTAAATAGCTTGCTAAGTACAGCGAATACACTTCAAAATACCGTTAACTGCAGCTGTTTTGGTAGCTAGCATTCTGCTAACGCGTTAGCCGGTTGTCATGACCATTCATTTCTATGGCCGATTCTACTGCATGACAAAGCGAGTTAGCCAACAGCCGCTTATATAACTGGTCATGTTGCTTATTTAGGTAAGATAACCTCTTTTATGTGTATTATTCGGAAATATTGACAATAGCAAGCTAATATATCACTTACACTCTTTTAAACGTCCATCAATCTCTTTATGTTCAAGTAATCTTTTTCTGTAATCTTGAAGTCCCTTTTCTCTGGTGTCAGCCATTTTGCCTCTATGAATTATGGGAATTGTAAACTTCTTCTTCTTTTTCTTCTTCTTCTTCTGTGGATTTGATTTGGCGATTGGCAACCAACTTTAAGGTGCATTACCGCCTCCAGCTGGACTGGAGTGTGAACCAGAGACAGTGGCCTTCTGTGTCCCAGTCTCAGCCTTGTGATTACACTTTCCTCCCTTCTCTCTCGGCCTGAGGACCTCAATCCGGCAGTTTCCCTTCCTTCTTCACCTTATCATAAAGGCCCAATACTTTCCCCATTGCAATGTCACTGAATTGAGCAATCATCCTTCCCAGGAGATGTTACCCAAGTTTTAGGTAATGCTCTTTTCATCTCAGCCAACGTAAAAGGGCCAGTCAATGTATCCCACACCATCTCTTTCTGATCCAGGAGCCCCGGATGTTCATCTCTGACCCACTCTCTCCCCCACGCTGCCCCTCTTCTGTCAGATTATTTGAGCTGTGCACCTTCAGAAATACCTGGGCTAACATCTCTGCCTTCTCCATATCTCTCACTGCAACAATCTCCCCACTTTTCAACACAGGGAGATCCCAATCTCTTCTGACCCCACTCATCCTCTTAATCATCCCCCATACCTCTCCCACAGGAGTGGTCCTGCCTATGTTTCCACAGAACCAGCACCAATACTCCCTCTTAGCTGTCCTAATGATCCTCCTTACTACTGCTTGTGCTTGTTTATACTGAATCAGGTGCTGGTAATTATGGGACCTTTTCAACATTCTGAAAGTGCTGTTCCTACTCTTCACTGCTCCTCTACACCCTTCACTCCACCAGGGGACTGCGTTACTCTTTCTCCCCCCTGTACCCGTAGGAATCACCTGCCTTTAGGCCCCTACTATTGCTCCTCTTATTCCATCATTGACTGGTTCTATATCTGAATTAAGATCTACCTGAGACAGCTCCTGTTCACTCAACTCCTGAAACTGACCCCGCTACACCTTCGCAAATATCCATCTCAATCCATTTCCTACTGATTCTTCCTCCCTCCCTCATGATAGGATAGTGATCACTACCCAGTGTAGATTCCTCCAAAACCTCCCAACTACATCTGCCTGCCGTTGAATTGAGATCAAAGTAAGATCCAGAGCAGATTCATTTACAGTTACTTGGCTAAACCTGGTTCCCCGGCCGTCATTATGACTCACAGGCCCTTTCTCGGGAATTGTAAACTTCAGAGAGGATGTGTTTAGTTTCTGTGCCATCGTGCAATTTGTCAACTTTGCCACATGGTGCTGTGTCTCCTCATTCTTCTCATTATGACGAGGACCAAAGGATGCTCTAAAGCAGAGTTTACCAACCAGGGGTACTTGGCCTATCCACAGGGGGTACATGAGAAGACTCATGAGACGATCATCAAATCAAATCAAATTTATTTATAAAGCCCTTCTCACATTAGCTGATGTCACAGAGTGCTGTACAGAAACCCAGCCTAAAACCCCAAACAGCAAGTAATGCAGGTGTAAAAGCACGGTGGCTAGGAAAAAATCCCTAGAAAGACCAGAACCTAGGAAGATACCTAGAGAGCAACCAGGCTATGAGGGGTGGCCAGTCCTTTTCTGGCTGTGCCGGGTGGAGATTATAACAAAACATGGCCAAGATTTTAAAATGTTCATAGATGACCAGCAGGGTCAAATAATAATAATCACAGTGATTGTCGAGGGTGCAACAGGTCAGCACCTCAAGAGTAAATTATTGGCTTTTCATAGCCGATCATTCAGAGTATCTCTTCCGCTCCCACTGTTTTTAGAGAGTTGAAAACAGCAGGTCTGGGACAGGTAGCACGTCTGGTGAACAGGTCAGGGTTCCATAGCCGCAGGCAGAACAGTTGAAACTGGAGCAGCAGCACGGCCAGGTGGACTGGGGACAGCAAGGAGTCATCAGGCCAGGTAGTCCTGGGGAATGGTCCTAGGGCTCAGGTCCTCCAAGAGAGAGAAAGAAAGAGAGAAAGAAAGAGAGACAAAGAGAGAAAGAGAGAGAGAATTAGAGAGAGCATACTTAAATTCACACAGGACACCGGTTAAGAGAGGAGAAATCCTCCAGAT
>CM059817.1:10299488-10384488 GCA_030435695.1 Brachymystax lenok tsinlingensis | reverse complement strand
CTTACCTGTTTTCTCGATGAAATGTCCGAATTACTGACGCAACAGTATTTCTGCTGAGATTTGGTTGAACTCTTTGTCCAGCTTCCATCAGTGTCAGTCCATGGTTGATAACATGGTCAATAAGTGTTGCACGGATTTCTTGAGTCAAATTTGGTCCTCGTCTTCTTTGTTCAGGTTCTATCAACTCTTCAAGTCCTTCTCTACCTCTTCCTCTACCTAGGCCTCTTCCTCTATCTCCTTCTTCTCCTCTTCCTCTACCTGGGCCTCCTCCTCTACCTGGGCCTCCTCCTCTACCTCCTTCTCCTCTTCCTCTACCTCCTTCTCCTCTTCCTCTACCTAGGCCTCTTCCTCTATCTCCTTCTCCTCTTCCTCTACCTCCTTCTCCTCTTCCTCTACCTCCTTCTCCTCTTCCTCTACCTCCTTCTCCTCTTCCTCTACCTCCTTCTCCTCTTCCTCTACCTAGGCCTCTTCCTCTACCTTCTTCTCCTCTTCCTCTACCTAGGCCTCTTCCTCTACCTTCTTCTCCTCTTCCTCTACCTAGGCCTCTTCCTCTATCTCCTTCTCCTCTTCCTCTACCTCCTTCTCCTCTTCCTCTACCTCCTTCTCCTCTTCCTCTACCTAGGCCTCTTCCTCTACCTCCTTCTCCTCTTCCTCTACCTCCTTCTCCTCTTCCTCTACCTAGGCCTCTTCCTCTACCTTCTTCTCCTCTTCCTCTACCTAGGCCTCTTCCTCTACCTTCTTCTCCTCTTCCTCTACCTAGGCCTCTTCCTCTATCTCCTTCTCCTCTTCCTCTACCTCCTTCTCCTCTTCCTCTACCTCCTTCTCCTCTTCCTCTACCTAGGCCTCTTCCTCTACCTCCTTCTCCTCTTCCTCTACCTTCTTCTCCTCTTCCTCTACCTAGGCCTCTTCCTCTACCTTCTTCTCCTCTTCCTCTACCTAGGCCTCTTCCTCTATCTCCTTCTCCTCTTCCTCTACCTCCTTCTCCTCTTCCTCTACCTCCTTCTCCTCTTCCTCTACCTAGGCCTCTTCCTCTACCTCCTTCTCCTCTTCCTCTACCTCCTTCTCCTCTTCCTCTACCTAGGCCTCTTCCTCTATCTCCTTCTCCTCTTCCTCTACCTCCTTCATCTCCTCTTTGAGCTCCCTCTCATTCTCACTCTTCTTCTTCTTCTTCTAGCTCCTTCCATTTTTGTTGAAGACTGGTGAACTCACCTGCTGCCTTTTATAGCACACCTGAGTGCTGCGTTTTCAAATTAGCACATGTGTGCTTCCACACCTGGTGAATGTGATTATCCAATTCGTTCATTAGTGTGGTCATTGGCAATCCGGGGCTTTGTAATGACAAGGAAGTAACCTCAAAATCCTTATCTGTGTCTAAGGTGTGAAAATGTGTGTAGAGTTTTACAAATCACTGTGTGTAATGTTTTGCAAAAAGGGTGAAGCAGACATTGTGTGTAATGTTGTGCAAATCTGTGGAGGTGTTTTACTCATTGGAGTAGAATTTTGCAAATTGTGTGGAAATTTTTATTTTAGTGTGTAAACAATCGTAAAAAACTGTAAACCACACTGATTTCTCCTAGCCTGTAAACAAGCCAAACCAGTTCCGACCAGCCATACAAACTGCTTAGCCCTATACACCAGCTAGCCTTACAGTGTTGCTCAACCTGTGGTTCCTGTGGTTTGCAGTCCCTAAGGTATTGCTGACCGGTCCCTAACATTGTTGACTAACGCAAATTTTGTCATTTCTATAGTGTTCATTTTAAAGCAGCCCTCCGTCTATGAGAACCACAGCTTGGTACAAAGAAAGGTAGACTCACCCAGGCCTGCTGCTGCTGCTGTACAGATCCATGGGGCTAGCCGCACCACCACACAGGAAATAATGTCTGACAAGCAGTTCACAGAGTCCCAGACAGCAGGGTTAATTCACTGAGCTGTGAGAGCTTGTAGCAGGTGACAATCTGGGGGGGATGTGTGTGCATGTGTGTACACACACAGTGTACCTGTGTGTGCATGTGTGTACCTGTGTGTACGTGTGTGTACGTGAGTGTACGTGAGTGTACGTGAGTGTAACTGTGTGTGCGTACGTGAGTGTACGTGTGTGTACGTGTGCGCGCCCATGTACTTGTGTCTGTGCTCGTATGCGCATGTGTGTGTTATAATTGAATCAACCAGGTCCTTGTGCTCAGGAGCCTGGTTGCTGACCCACCTGACCTGACTAAATTACACCCAGAGTAAACAATGTAATTGCATCAGCACAGCTAACACTGGCTGAGTCAGGGGACGTTCGAGCCTGGACGTCTGTGTATCTCCAATGCAGTGAAAACAAAAATAAAAGAAATAAATTAAATAAGCTTTATGCAACATCTTTTTGAGTGAGGACCCATCACACCTTTATTTCAACCTGCTAGTCTGGTCCCACATCTGAAAGTCTTGCCAGCAAAAAACAGACATTTCCACCAGAGAATCCAGTTTAATAGGCTGTAAAGTAATGAGAGAATCTGGTTTAATAGGCTGTAAAGTAATGAGAGAATCCAGTTTAATAGGCTGTAAAGTAATGAGAGAATCCGGTTTAATAGGCTGTAAAGCAATGAGAGAATCCTGTTTAATAGGCTGTAAAGTAATGAGAGAATCCGGTTTAATAGGCTGTAAAGTAATGAGAGAATCCGGTTTAATAGGCTGTAAAGTAATGAGAGAATCCAGTTTAATAGGCTGTAAAGTAATAAAGGAGAATCCGATTTAATATGCTGTAAAGTAATGAGAGAATCCGATTTAATAGGCTGTAAAGTAATGAGAGAATCCGGTTTAATAGGCTGTAAAGTAATGAGAGAATCCAGTTTAATACGCTGTAAAGTAATGAGAGAATCCGGTTTAATATGCTGTAAAGTAATGAGAGAATCCGGTTTAATATGCTGCAAAGTAATGAGAGAATCCGGTTTAATATGCTGTAAAGTAATGAGAGAATCCGGTTTAATATGCTGCAAAGTAATGAGAGAATCTGGTTTAATATGCTGCAAAGTAATGAGAGAATCTGGTTTAATATGCTGCAAAGTAATGAGAGAATCCGGTTTAATATGCTGCAAAGTAATGAGAGAGCATCATTTCATTTTGTGGAGTGACATTTTTTTTTATCTTGCTTACGTGACATAGTTACAAAGGATGTTTCAATGTCATTCCCACAACATGCTCGGAACATAGCTTGTTAGCTGGACCGGTTTCAGTAATTTAGGATCTATTTCTGTATTTCAAATCAAATCCAAATTGTATGTCATATGCGCCGAATACAACATGTGTAGTAGACCTTACAGTGAAATGCTAACTTACAAGCACTTAACCAACAATGCAGTATTAAGAAAAATAAGTGTTAATTAAGAAAGTATTTATTAAAATTAACTGAAGTAAAAACAATGTAATAAAAAAAAGAATAACAAATAAAAATAGAGTGCACTCATTCCTTCTTCAATGTCCCCTGCTACACATCCAGGTTCAGAGCCTACAGTGTTTCTACAATCTCCTGGTGTTACACAACAGCAAACCACAACACAACCTGTGATGTTCCAAAAAGAAGAGTAACAACCACACCAACCATAACTTATGTCTTTTTCATTTCACAGTGCAGCGAATGGAGCTTTTCGCGATCAGCTTCGTTAGGGTCGCCTCTGTCGGTCTGCACAGCTGCACCAGAACACAACCTAGCCTCCATCTGCACCCTGTACAGCTGTACACATAAATGCACTTGTGTACACGGAGCCCTTGATGTTCACAAAGCCGTTAAGCTGGGCCTGCCTAATGCCTGATTTACACACGGTCACGCTCTGAGATGACCTCCATTCATCTTCTGTTTTAAACAGTGTAGTGCCAGAGGCACCAGACGTCCTAGCCTCGTATTCCTCCCCTGAGCCCTGAGCACAGTCCCTGTTCACCCGCTCTAATCTGCCCTGCCCTGCTCTCACACACACACACACACACACACACACACACACACACACACACACACACACACACACACACACACACACACACACACACACACACACACACACACACACACACACACACACACATATTCATGAATGAATGACGGCTCACATGCACATAAGCACACTTGTGCGCGCACACCTATGCATACGCTCACTCCCACGAAGAAGATAGCCATCTATGGCCTGCTGAAAATGAGTTTATATTCATCACTTTAATGGATTGTAAAAGAAACAGTCTCTCTGGGATTACATGCCTTATTAATGTTTATGGACACTACAGCCACCATTGCCTCTAACTCACTGTACCTGCACCGTCCCCAGGCTTGTCCAAAGCTGCTTTCCATACTGCCTCTGTCCTCCCTTCCTCTGTCCTCCTTCCTCTGTCCACCTTCCTCTATCCTCCCTTCCTCTGTCCTCCTTCCTCTGTCCTCCTTCCTCTATCCCCCCTTCATCTGTCCTCCCTTCCTCTGTCCTCCTTCCTCTGTCCTCCTTCCTCTGTCCTCCTTCCTCTGTCCTCCTTCCTCTATCCTCCCTTCCTCTGTCCTCCTTCCTCTGTCCACCTTCCTCTATCCTCCCTTCCTCTGTCCTCCTTCCTCTGTCCTCCTTCCTCTATCCCCCCTTCCTATATCCTCCCTTCCTCTGTCCCCCCTTCCTCTGTCCTCCCTTCCTCTGTCCTCCCTTCCTCTATTCTCCCTTCCTCTATCCCCCTTCCTCTGTCCTCCCTTCCTCTATCCCCCTTCCTCTGTCCTCCCTTCCTCTGTCCTCCCTTCCTCTGTCCTCCCTTCCTCTGTCCCCCCTTCCTCTATCCTCCCTTCCTCTATATTCCTTCCTCTGTCCTCCCTTCCTCTAGATTTCTTCTTCTGTCCTCCCTTCCTCTATCCTCCCTTCCTCTATATTCCTTCCTCTGTCCTCCCTTCCTCTATATTTCTTCCTCCATCCTCCCTTCCTCTATCCCCCCTTCCTCTGTCCTCCCTTCCTCTGTCCCCCCTTCCTTGGTCCTCCCTTACTCTATCCTCCCTTCCTCTATATTCCTTCCTCTGTCCTCCCTTCCTCTATATTTCTCCCTCTGTCCTCCCTTCCTCTATCCTCCCTTCCTCTATCCTTGCTTCCTCTATCCTCCCTTCCTCTATATTCCTTCCTCTGTCCTCCCTTCCTCTACATTCATTCCTCTCTCCATAGCACATGGACAGATTGGTCACATACTTAGACTTACACTGACACACACACACACACACACACACACACACACACACACACACACACACACACACACACACACACACACACACACACACACACACACACACACATAACACACACCCCGTGTATATAGCCAAGTTATCATTGACTCTGTACTGGTACCCCGTGTTATATAGCCAAGTTATCATTGACTCTGTACTGATACCCCGTGTTATATAGCCAAGTTATCATTGACTCTGTACTGGTACCCTGTTGTACTGGTACCCTGCTGCCCGTGCAGCAGCCAACCTCTGTTTCCAGTGTGCGAGTGCGTGTGTTTGTTTGTGCAAAAGAATGTGCGTTTGGTTGTGTGTGTGCATGATGTGTGTTTCTGTGTGTGCACGGAAACATGTGTTTGTGCATGTGCGTGCGGTGTGTGTGCATGTGTGTGTGTGTGTTTATGCACTCGTGTGTATGTGTGTGAAGAATGGGGGGATTTGGGAACAAAATGTTTTATTTATATTTCAATGCTATGATAAACACAATGACACGGCAATATATAATACATGGCTCATTAATGTGATGTTGATTTAGAATTAATTAGTCCCAACGTTGAACTGAAATAGCCTTGAGCTGCCATTTCCTTCAAGTTTTGTACATTACAGTAGCTAGGTCTATTGATTTCTGCTGCCGTTTGGCTATTGATTGGAGTGGATCCCATTATGTCAGTGAGATTTTAGACTGGATGTTTCGAGCCCTGAAAGCTGATTGGCTGATAGCCGTGGTATATCAGACCCTATACCACGGCTATGACAAAACATTCATTTTTACTGCTCTAATTACGTTGATAAGCAGTTTCTAATAGCAATAAGGCACCTCGGGGTTTGTGATATATGGCCAATAAACCACGGCTAAGGGCTGTGTCCAGGCACTCCGCATTGCGTCGTGCATAAGAACAGCCCTTAGCCGTGGTATATTGGCCATATACCACACCCCCTCTGGCCTTATTGATCAATTGTAGCCCTGGCATTAACAGCACCACTGTTTATGAAGAGACGACAACCAGCGATGAGATGACTGTTACCTGCTAAAGCAGCTGTGTGTATCAGCTAATGACAGCACAGCATAGCATAGCCCTGCCCTGCCCAGCCCAGCATAGCCCAGCACAGCATAGCCCAGCACAGCATAGCCCATCACAGCATAGCCCAGCACAGCATAGCTCATCACAACATAGCCCATCACAGCATAGCCCAGTGTAGCCCATCACAGCATAGCCCATCACAGTATAGCCCAGTATAGCCCATCACATCATAGCCCATCACAGCATAGCTCATCACAGCATAGCCCATCACAGCATAGCCCAGTGTAGCTCAGTATAGCCCATCACAGTATAGCCCAGTGTAGCCCAGTATAGCCCATCACAGTATAGCCCAGTGTAGCCCAGTATAGCCCATCACAGTATAGCCCAGGATTAGAAAAAAGACAACAGCCCAGCACAGTGCTCCAGAATACATCCACCCATACAGCTCTCTTTTTGTACTGGGGAAAAGGCTGACATTCAAAGTGCACGGCGGAGTGAGTTATAGCACATTCTGTATTCTGAACACACATCCCTTATTGGTGAGGCTCATTGCAGCCTAACACTCTCAGATAGACACATCTAGCGCCACTGAAATTGGCTTGGGCTGAACATTCAAATTCACCACAATTGACTACAGGTGAGGAAAGGGGGAGGTTTGAGGGGTTTGTGTGTGTGTGTTTATGTGTGTATAAATTCAGTGTGTGAGTGTGTGTGTCTGTGTATAAATTCTGTATATGTGGGTGTGGTGTGTGTGTTTGTGTGTGCATGCATGCCTGTGTGTGTGACTCTGTGTGGGGTTATGTTTGTGTGATTGTGTGTGTGTGACTCTGTTTGTGATGTGTGTTTGTGTGTGTGTGTCTGTGATGTGTGTCTGTGAGTGCGTGTGTCTGCGTGTGTCTGTGATGTGTGTGTGTGTGTGTGTCTGTGAGTGTGTGTGTCTGCGCGTGTCTGTGATGTGTGTGTGTGTGTTCTGCGTGTGTCTGTGAGAGCGTGTGTCTGCGTGTGTCTGTGATGTGTGTGTTTGTGTGTGTGTCTGTGATGTGTGTCTGTGAGTGCGTGTGTTTGCGTGTGTCTGTGATGTGTGTGTGTGTCTGTGAGTGTGTGTGTCTGCGCGTGTCTGTGATGTGTGTGTGTGTGTTCTGCGTGTGTCTGTGAGAGCGTGTGTCTGCGTATGTCTGTGATGTGTGTGTGTGTCTGTGTGTGTCTGTGTGTGTCTGTGATGTGTGTGTCTACATCAGTCTGCTCTCTGCATGTTCAGAATGACCTGCTATGTATTTATAGCAGTGTTAGATTTAATGACATCAGTCTACTGTAGCTGGCCTTGAATTTAAAGAGACTCATAAATGTGATTCGAGGCACGGTACAGCTAGCATGCACGCTCATGAAAATGCACTGGCCTGCAATCTAGATTATGGAGAAACCCCAGTGAACACACTTATCAAGCTATCAACCAGTCATATTGTGTTCCTGTTTGTGAGATGAGATGTGTATAACAGGCTGTGTCACTTGAGACAGCACCACTCCTCTCCTCACTGCACTACTGAAAGACTGCAAGGACACACACACACACACACACACACACACACACACACACACACACACACACACACACACACACACACACACACACACACACACACACACACACACACACACACACACACATCCTTGTGGGGGACCAAAACATGTATTCCATTCAACATTCTATTTTCCCATAGCCTAACCCTAATCTTAACTCTAACCGATGGCAGACAATTTAGTCGTTGTGTTTTTTTGTTTGCTTATTTCCGTTGTTTTACTTATTCGTACATACCGTCTCTTATGACCGAAAATAGCTTTTAGACATCAGGACTGCGATTACTCACTACGGACTAGCAGAATCCTCTTTTTCCTTTCCCGACGAGAATGATACGCTGCTTCCTTGGGAACAGGCCCCGATCACCGTAATCTGCGTGAAGAGGAGACGGAGAAAGAGGGGCCGAAGGTCCGGCTGCCTTTTGAGAATTCGCAGGCGATCGAATAAACCCCAAATGTGCACTCTGGACAATATGATCCAAAGATTAAACTACCAACGGGAAATTAAAAACTGTAACGTCTTATGCTTCACGGAGTCGCTCACCCAGAGGCGGCACTCCTAGTAGCCGGGGACTTTAATCCTCTATATTTCTTCCTCTGTCCTCCCTTCCTCTATCCTCCCTTCCTCTATCCTCGCTTCCTCTATCCTCCCTTCCTCTATATTCCTTCCTCTGTCCTCCCTTCCTCTATATTTCTTCCTCTGTCTTCCCTTCCTCTATCCCCCCTTCCTCTGTCCTCCCTTCCTCTATCCTCCCTTCCTCTATCCTCGCTTCCTCTATATTCCTTCCTCTGTCCTCCCTTCCTCTATATTTCTTCCTCTGTCTTCCCTTCCTCTATCCCCCCTTCCTCTGTCCTCCCTTCCTCTATCCCCCCTTCCTCTGTCCTCCCTTCCTCTATCCTCCCTTCCTCTATATTCCTTCCTCTGTCCTCCCTTCCTCTGCTTCCCTTCCTCTATATTCATTCCTCTCTCCATAGCACATGGACAGATTGGTCACATACTTACACTGACACACACACACACACACACACACACACACACACACACACACACACACACACACACACACACACACACACACACACACACACACACACACACACACATAACACACACCCCGTGTATATAGCCAAGTTATCATTGACTCTGTACTGGTACCCCGTGTTATATAGCCAAACAAGAAAACGCTCACCCAGAGGCGGCACTCCTAGTAGCCGGGGACTTTAATGCAGGGAAACGTAAATCCATTTTACCAAATTTCTATCAGCATGTTAAATGTGCAACCAGAGGGAAAAGAACTCTGGACCACCCATACTCCACACACAGAGATGCATACAAGCTCTCCCTCGCCCTCCATTTGGCAAATCTGACCATAATTCTATCCTCCTGATTCCTGCTTACAAGCAAAAATTAAAGCAGGAAGCACCAGTGACTAGATCAATAAAAAAGTGGTCAGATGAAGCAGATGCTAGGCTACAGGACAATTTTGCTAGCACAGACTGGAATATGTTCCAGGATTACTCTGATGGCATTGAGGAGTACACCACATCAGTCATTGGCTTCATCAATAAGTGCATCGATGACGTTGTCCCCACGGTGACTGTATGTACATACCCCAACCAGAAGCCATGGATTACGAGCAGCATCCGCACTGAGCTGAAGGCTAGAGCTGCCGCTTTCAAGGAGCGGGACTCTATAAGAAATCACGCTATGCCCTCCGACGAACCATCAAACAGCCAAAGCATCAATACAGGACTAATATCGAATCGTACTACACCGGCTCTGGCGCTCGTCGGATGTGGCAGGGCTTGCAAAGCATTACAGACAAGCTAAACTATTTATATGCTCGCTTCGAGGCAAATAACACTGAAACATGCATGAGAGCACCAGCTGTTCTGGAAGACTGTGTGATCATGCTCTCCGCAGCCGATGTGAGTAAGACCTTAAACAGGTCAACATTCACAACGCCGCAGGGCCAGACGGATTATCAGGACGTGTACTGCGAGCATGCGCTGACCAACTGGCAAGTGTCTTCACTGACATTTTCAACCTCTCCCTGTCCGAGTCTGTAATACCAACATGTTTTAAGCAGACCACCATAGTCCCTGTGCCCAAGAACACTAAGGTAACCTGCCTAAACGACTACCGACCTGTAGCACTCACGTCTGTAGCCATGAAGTGCCTTGAACGACTGGTCATGGCTCACATCAACACCATCATCCCAGAAACCCTAGACCCACTACAATTTGCATACCTATGGGTAGGTCAGAGACCTGGCCGTGTGGTGCCAGGACAACAACCTCTCCCTCAACGTGATCAAGACCAAGGAGATGATTGTGGACTACAGGAAAAAGAGGACCGAGCACGCCCCCATTCTCATCGACGGGGCTGCAGTGGAGCAGGTTGAGAGCCTCAAGTTCCTTGGTGTCCACATCACCAACAAACGAACATGGTCCAAACACACCAAGACATGGTGTGAAGAGGGCACGATAAAACCTATTCCCCTTCAGGAGACTGAAAAGTTTGGGCATGGGTCCTCAGATCCTCAAAAGGTTTTAGAGCTGCACCATCGAGAGCATCCTGACTGGTTGTATCACTGCCTGGTATGGCAACTGCTTGGCCTCCGACCGCAAGACACTACAGAGGGTAGTGCGAACGGCCCAGTACATCACTGGGGCCAAGCTTCCTGCCATCCAGGACCTCTATACCAGGCGGTGTCAGAGGAAGGCCCTAAAAGGGCTCCAGCCACCCTAGTCATAGACTGTTCTCTCTGCCACCACATGGCAAGCGGTACCGGAGTGCCATGTCTAGGTCCAAGAGGCTTCTAAACAGCTTTTACTCCAAAGACATAAGACTCCTGAACATATAGTCAAATGGCTACCCAGGCTATTTGCATAGCCCCCCCCCTCCATCTTTACACCACTGCTACTCTCTGTTGTCATCTATGCATAGTCACTTTAATAACTCTACCTACATGTACATAATACCTCAAATAACTGGTGCCCCTGCACATTGACTCTGTATCAGTACCCCCTGTATAAAGTCTCGCTACTGTTATTTCATTGCTGCTCTTTAATCTCTTATTCTTCTCTGTATTTTTCGAAACTGCTTTGTTGGTTAGGGGCTCGTAAGCAAGCATTTCACTGTAGGGTCTACACCTGTTGTATTTGGCGCATGTGACTAATAAAACTTGATTTGATTAGATTTGATTTAATTGTAACTATAACTTTGAACCAAATCTCTAAGCCTAAAATAACCTTCTTCCTTGTGGGGAGCGGTAAAATGTCCCCACTGGTACCCACAAGGATAGTAAAACCAAACACACACACACATCTAGCAAGTCTACTGTGCCCTCTGGGTATGCTGTACACTTACTAGTAAATAAGAGGTAACTGTCTCTGTGAGGAGGTTATTCAAATAAAAAAATCGCCAATCAATTCAGCATGACTTATTGACTTGTTGCTGGTTCATATAGTAAAGACAGGGGCACAATTTTCAACATGTCCCCCCCCCCCCACATTCTGAAATGGCATTTTTGTCCCCGCCAGTTTTATCATTGGAATGTGACACAAAACGAGGCAATGGTGTGCTTTAGGACCATGCAGACGCCTCCGAGCCGTCGAGTAGGCTGTTTGGAGTGTATATAAATATTATATATTTTTTTAATTATGTCCCCTCCACTTCTAAAACCAAAGTTGCGCCCCTGAGTAAAAACAACTGAGCATTTACATAAAATAGCACCACAGGCTTCCTAACCTACAACTCCTACTACGGAGCTGTGACTGTTTTCAGTCGCCAAGGACGCCAGAGTGCAGTCTTCTGGAATAATGTTATTTCTGTTAGTTGTTCCTTCTCATGTCTGTCTGTGACTGCACCCCCACTTATCAACTAACATTATTTTCACTCACACAGTGTGAGGGGGGGAGGTCTCCTTTTATGCACTATGGACATGCATTGGTAGTACCCAACTCACTAACGACCATCAGGTCATAATGGCCTGGTACTCAGGGCTCTATTGTCCCGCAGGGCTCTATTGTCCCTCAGAGCTCTATTGTCCCCCAGAGCTCTATTGTCCCTCAGGGCTCTATTGTCCCTCAGGGCTCTATTGTCCCTCAGGGCTCTATTACCACTCAGGCAACAATGCAAATGCAATAGAAAATCACATCAAACACTTATCATCAAAACAGTATCGTGCTTTTAAAACTCACCTCACTGTGATTGATCAATTTGAAGAAAGAAGTTCAACAGCAAGTTGAAACTGAGTGGAAAACATGGTTGTTGTGGATGTTGTTTCAAACCCTAACACAATAACATGGACAGCGCTTTCTCAGGTGATGATTCATTCAAAACACCTGTACACATAAAGCTGATGCATACACATAGGCCTATATATAAGCCCAAGCTCGAAAGAAAAAACTGAAATGAAAGAATGATTGTTCAATTATACAATACATAGCCTACCGCATATTACACACAGCAGAAAAACATAACAAAAAAAACAGATTGAAGACGTCTTTGATACATAATCGGTCTAGCCTATACTCCAAAATTAAACAAATTCTAGTAATCGCCTTTGTGTGGACTGTATTATTATCCACACTGGATGTATTGTTTAACTTATGCTGTGCTCAGAAATGTTCTATCCATGAGTCTAGGAGAGATCATATAGGCCTAGGCGATGCTGTCGGTTCGTTGATTGTGCAGGGCAGCTTACAGAGTTAGCCTACAATTATAGTGAATTTGTATTAGATTTAGCAATCGTTTTTTTAATAGGCTGACACGTTACTTTTAGCTACAGAATATCTCACCACTGTGCGTTTCCATCTCCTCCTCTCTCTCCTTTGTTCCTTTTTCGAGCGCACAGAGAGAGGGGCCGCCAACAGTTTAATGAAATATGTTTTGTTGTGAAAACATGTTACTATCGATTTTCCTGAACAGATTTCACTTGGTTTCCCAAATGAAGCTCTGGGTAGCTGCAGGAACAGGGTTGGAGAGCCCATGGCATACAGAATTTGGGAGGAATGTCACCTGTCGTGCAACGAGAGGCTGCATGCTCCTCAAACAGTAGTTGAAGTGTGTAGTGAATTACCGGAGTAGCCTACCTGGCATGATTGAAAAAACAAACTGGTGGGAAACGGCCTCCATTCGCTACTCAAGTGCATACATATGACATGTATTTTTCCCCTGCCCTGTTCCTGCCCCTTTGATGATGAGCTATTCTAAATCAAAGCTAATTTGACATATTAGTAAAGACAAGATGATAATTTGAGGCTAGTCTGATGGGTGAAAATATGATCACTTGATGAGAGAACAGCTGTGTAGCCTGAGGCAAGGAACAGAGCATAAGCTTTTTTTGCTACTTTCTCAAATCATCAATAGCCTGTAGTCGCATCCTGCAGCCCATACAGGTGTTGATTTCTAAGACATTCTAAGGGTTGTATCATTCACAACTAAAGATGCCAAATAACTCTAAATCTAGCTTATAGGACCTGTTTCAAATTATCACTTTAACGCTCAACATAGTCACCATATACGCACTCGCTCCAGAATGGGAAAAATATCCTTTCAGTTTTATTCATCTAAGTTCGAAGTGCAGGGGTATGAGGTAATTGAGGTAGCTATGTAGATATCGGTAAGGGTAAAGTGACTAGGCAACAGGATAGATATTAGACAGTAGCAGCAGCGCATGTGATGAGGGTGTAAGTGTGTGTGGTGAATGTGTGTCTGTGTGTATACGTTAGGTGTGAGTCTGTATGTGTGTGTGTGTGTGTGTGTGTGTGTGTTATGTGTGAGTGTGTGTTATGTGTGTGTGTGTGTGTTATGTGTGTGTGTGTGTTATGTGTGAGTGAGTGTGTGTGTGTATGTGTTGGAGTGTCAGTGTAAGTATGTGACCAGTCTATCCATGTGCTATGTTGCTCTATGAATGTCTATGCAGGGCGGTACCAGCTCAGAAAATATTTGGTGGAAAAGGGATGAGAGGAAGGAAGGAAGGGAAGCAGAGGGAGGAATATAGAGGAAGGAATATAGAGGAAGGAATATAGAGGAAGGAATATAGAGGTAGGGAAGCAGAGGAAGGGAGGATAGAGGAACGGAGGATATAGGAAGGGAGGATATAGGAAGGGAGGACAGAGGAAGGGAGGACAGAAGAAGGGAGGACAGAGGAAGGGAGGATAGAGGAAGGGAGGACAGAAGAAGGGAGGATAGAGGTAGGGAGGACAGAGGAAGGGAGGACAGAAGAAGGGAGGACAGAGGAAGGGAGGATAGAGGAAGGGAGGATAGAGGAAGGGAGGATATAGGAAGGGAGGACAGAGGAAGGGAGGACAGAAGAAGGGAGGACAGAGGAAGGGAGGATAGAGGAAGGGAGGATAGAGGAAGGGAGGATAGAGGTAGGGAGGACAGAAGAACAGGATAGATAATAAACAGTAGCAGCAGCGTATGTGATGAGTCAAAAGACAGTGCAAAAAGGGTCAATGCAGATAGTCTGGGTAACTATTTATGGCAGTCTTATGGCTTGGGGGTAGAAGAGTCCTGTTGGTTCCAGACTTGATTCATCGGTACCGCTTGCTGGAGTCTTTAACAATATTCTGGGCATTTCTTTCACACCACCTGGTACAGAGGTCATGGATGGAACATTCCCATAGAACCCTGGGAGCATAGACACCATTGGAGGTGTGAGACTGATGAAACTTGACTCGACTAAGTTATTTTGTGAATTAAACTGTAGTTTTAGATTTTTTTTCAAGAGTTTATAAAGAGTTTATGAATTTTGATATGTGTTATTGCATTGTATGTTTTCTGGTTGATGTATTTTAAAGTGACTGGGTTGAAATTGCATTTTGGGTTGACTGGTTATCAGGCACATTCCTGTCGTCCGGTCAGAACATTCAAAGTGAGTTGATTAGAATCTGGGTGTTGTTCCTGCCTTTTGATTTCACTAGCAAAGTGCAAAGACATTTCAATTCGGGTTGGGGGTGAGTTTTCGCTTGAATTTGGTTAAAAGGGCAGTGAATTTACTCATACCAGAAAACTAGAGAACTAGAGAACTTTCTACCAAGCTCCTGTGTGTATCAGACATGCATCGTTTTTAGATCTCATAGAGTTCATTCTGAACTGAAGACAGGTGTAACCATGTCTCATTTAGTTCCTACTCATTTACTCTGTGTGCTCTGTACACTAACTGTTTGAGTGTTCATTATTTCGTGACTAATAAATCCTATTGGTAGAATTTAGTAAATGCATTCCTCGATTTACAGATGAATTCTTTGATTGACAATACGTTCAGAATTTAGTATGTCTGTTGGTAAATATTATAACAATAATACTATATTATAGAATTAATACACTAAAATACTATATTACACATAGTACATGCTTGTGTTCCATCTTGCCATCTCTGGTCTACTTGACCCAATAAATGAAAGCTACAACATTGGTCTACTTGACCCAATAAATGAATGCTACATCATTGGTCTGCTTGACCCAATAAATGAATACTTGAACATTGGTTGCCAGGATTAGCTATTTGTATCTAGCCTCTTAATAATTGCATATTGGTGCAAGCTAGACACATTCATTACAGACATACTGAGTCGTGATGCAATGATTTGCTACCTTGACTAGATTCCTCTAGAGACGCACATGGCCTGTTGCATTTATTCACATAATAATGGAGTCAGATTGATGAATGTAGTTTATTGTTAGAATGTCTATGGTAATAGTGCTCACCATTGCCCCTAGTGGCTGGTATTGAAGTAATCTCCTGACGTCCTGCTTACCTGGATGGATGTCTAATGTCATGTAGCCTAGGGACGTTTCCATGTAAAAATCTAAGAGTCTATATTTTTGAGAAATAAAGGCATATATTCATTTAAAAAATATATTTCATCCCAAAAATTCAAAGGTTTTTATTTCTGGTCAAACAGATGGAAAGCGGGTCTTAGAAAACATCTACCGGAAACATTTGGAAAGGTATTAAAAATACATCAAAACACAATTACGTTGACGTAAACTCCCCTGCCAACTAATATCAACACATATATTTAGTTTTGCCTTCTGCAAGTTTAAGAAATATTGCCTAGTGTCTTGTCATTCTGTTACCAAAAACTCACATATCTTTCAGTTATTTTCTAATTTCTTTCCCTCATGAGGAGGAAGGATAACGAAAGTTCACAGAAGGAACAAGTAATGGTAGACCAACCAATTAGTTATAGCGTTTTTATACTTAAAACAATTTCATTACTAAATCGGCAACAGAATGATCAAAACATTTGTAACAGAATGACTTGAACTGAATTGGCTACATTGGGAAATCATAATAGTCACAAACAACATGTTCAGCTCATTACTGATTTCTTTCTCTTTCTGTTGTCTGGTGGTCAAAGCAAGAGTGAAAACAGTCTGGACAACCCATCCCTCTCTCTCTCTCCCTGTTTCTCTTCTCTCTCAGCAGTTAATGTCACCTCTTCCAGCTCTTACTGACACCTACCCATGAGCCCCCTCTCTTTCCATTTACTGTAAACAGACCTCTCACACACTGAGCAAAGCCCAACACCGGAGGTCCATGGACATTGAAAAGTAGTAGAATTTAGTCAGTCCAAATCTGAACCAATCATAGATGATCTCTACTGTACTGAACTCTACTGTACTGTACTCTACTGTACTGTAATGTACTGAACTCTATTCTACTCTACTGTACTGTACTCTAATGTACTGTACTCTATTGTACTGTGATGTACTGAACTATATTCTACTGTAATGTACTGAACTCTATTCTACTCTACTGTACACTTATGCACTGAACTCTATTCTACTCTACTCTACTGTACTGTAGTGTACTGAAATCTATTCTACTGTAAAGTACTGAACTATATTCTACTGTACTGTACTGTACTGTATTCTACTGTACTGTAATGTACTGAACTCTATTCTACTGTAATGTACTGAACTCTATACTACTGTAATGCACTGAACTCTATTCTACTGTAATGCACTGAACTCTATTCTACTGTAATGCACTGCACTCTATTCTACTGTAATGCACTGAACTCTATTCTACTCTACTGTACTGTACTCTACTGTACTGTAATGTACTGAACTCCATTCTACTGTAATGTACTGAACTATATTCTACTCTACTGTAATTTACTGAACTCTATTGTGCTCTACTGTACTGTAATGTACTGAACCCTATTCTACTGTAATGTACTGAACTCTATTCTACTCTACTGTACTGTAATGTACTGTACTCTACTGTACTGTAATGTACTGAACTCTACTCTATTGTAATGTACTGAACTCTATTCTACTCTACTGTACTGTACTGTATTCTACTGTACTGTACTATACTGTACTGATCTCTACTGTACTGAACTCTACTGTACTGTACTCTACTGTACTGTAATGCACAGAACTCTATTATACTCTACTGTACTGTACTCTACTGTACTGTAATGTACTGAACTCCATTCTACTGTAATGTACTGAACTCTATTCTACTCTACTGTACTGTACTGTAATGTACTGAACTCTATTCTACTGTAATGTACTGAACTCTATTCTACTCTTCTGTACTGTACTGTACTCAACTGTACTGTAATGTACTGAACTCTATTCTACTCTACTCTACTCTACTGTACTGTGATGTACTGAACTCTATTCTACTGTAATGTACTGAACTCTATTCTACTCTACTGTACACTTATGCACTGAACTATATTCTACTCTACTAGACTGTACTGTACTCTACTGTACTGTAGTGTACTGAACTCTTTTCTACTGTAATGTACTGAACTCTATTCTACTCTACTGTACTGTACTGTATTCTACTGTACTGTAATGTACTGAACTCTATTCTACTGTAATGTACTGAACTCTATACTACTGTAATGCACTGAACTCTATTATATTGTAATGCACTGAACTCTATTCTACTCTACTCTACTGTACTGTACTCTACTGTACTGTAATGTACTGAACTCCATTCTACTGTAATGTACTGAACTCTATTCTACTCTACTGTACTGTACTCTACTGTAATGTACTGAACTCTATTCTGCTCTACTTTACTGTAATGTACTGAACTATTTTCTACTGTAATGTACTGAACTCTATTCTACTCTACTGTACTGTCATGTACTAAACTATATTCTACTGTAATGTACTGAACTCTATTCTACTCTACTGTACTGTAATGTACTGTACTCTACTGTACTGTAATGTACCGAACTCTATTCTATTGTAATGTACTGAACTCTATTCTACTGTAATGTACTGAACTCTATTCTACTCTACTCTACTGTACTGTACTGTAATGTACTGAACTCTATTCTACTGTACTGTAATAGAATAGAGTTCAGTACATTACAATAGAATAGAGTTTAGTACATTGCAGTACAGTACAGTAGAGTAGAATAGAGTTCAGTACATTACAGTAGAATAGAGTTCAGTACATTACAGTAGAATATAGTTCAGTACATTACAGTACAGTAGAATAGATGTAATAATAGATGTTATAAATGTATCACTAGCCACTTTAAACCATGCCATTTATATAATGTTTGCATATCCTACACTACTCATCTCACATGTATATACTGTACTATGTACCATCTACTGCATCTTGCCTATGCCGGTCAGCCATCGCTCATCCATATATTTATATGTACATACTCATATTAATTCCTTTACACTGTGTGTATAAAGTAGTTTTTGTGAAATTGTTAGATTACTTGTTAGATACTACTGCATGGTCGGGAACTAGAAGCACAAGCATTTCGCTACACTCGCATTAACATCTGCTAACCATGTGTATGTGACAAATAAAATTTGATTTGATGTACTGAACTCTATTCTACTGTAATGTACTGAACTCTATTCTACTCTACTGTACTGTAATGTACTAAACTCTATTCTACTCTACTATACGGTAATGTACTGAACTCTATTCTACTGTAATGTACTAAACTCTGTTCTACTGTAATGTACTGAACTCTATTCTACTCTACTGTACGGTAATGTACTGAACTCTATTCTACTGTAATGTACTGAACTCTATTCTACTGTAATGTACTGAACTCTATTCTACTCTAATGTACTGTACTTTACTGTACTGAACTCTATTATGTACTCTACTCTACTCTGCTGTGCGGTACTGGCTGTACTGTATTGTACTCTACTGTGCTGTCCTGTAATGTCCAAACTTGTGAAAGCTAGACGTCTATGATTGGTACAGATTTGGTACGGTCCAGACCAACACAATTTGTTCTTGTTTGAGGGCACAGCTCATTCGAATAATAACCAGTGGCCGTGCCCGAACATCCATACTGGCGTACTACATACGTAGTAGTAGTAGTATAGTATACATAGTATACGCTTAAACTGAATACTAATTCTGGTGTTTAATCAACAGCACTAGATCTTACTCGTCTTTTACGACTCACATGTCTGACAACAGCTGATAGATAATCAGATAAATTGTGCATTCGGGGTACATTTTTTTCAGAAATTCACATACTTTAACACAATCATTTTTCACATACTATTTAGTACGCTAGTATGGGTATTCAGACACGACCAGTGTGTAGAATAAAACCCCAACATGCAAAGGAGGACATGACATTGTTCTACCTTTCTACCTTACATATTCAGGATACATCACCACGAAGAGAATTCCATGCATAATTATGCATTTCTGTATATTAGAGATCAGGGTCATTCTGTTACCATCGTTATGTTACCATCATTCTGTTTCCATCATTATGTTAGCATCATTATGTTACCATCATTATGTTACTGGGTGTTAATAATCCACTTCACTTACTGTAGTTGAACAACCAAAATAGATGTTTATCAAACTCAAGGTGTCATGTCATAGCTGACACCGCTATCTTTCTGCAGACTCTTAATTTCTGCAGACGTCTTTGACTCTTAATTCGGGGTATATACTTAATAGTTTTTGGACAACGTGGTCACATAAAACACTGAGGGAGAGTTTACTATTATTCTGTTACCAAACTTTACATCTGCACTATTCTTCTAGTAAAATGTTAATTGGAAATTGTTAAAAGTAGCCATTGTGCATAGAGTTGTATGGTTTGTTTAACTTTGCAATCAACGGTTTTTGTTTGGCACACTTTTAAAGTGAACGGAGACTACGTGTCATTCTGGTACCATGAAATTGGCCCGAGCCTAATAAACTTGAGAGAAAATCGGGCTGCTGCAGCGTCCATATTCAAACAAAGCACAAAGCTTCGGCATCCTTCTGGAGACATTACAAACCGCCCTCACTGACCTAACTCCACCTAAACCCAATTATCGCCTTTGTGAAGGAGGTCTCATCCTTCTCGAATTTATTCAAGTTGTGCTAATGTTTTGACAGGTCTCATTCACATTTCACAATGTACTTTCCCCCGTATAACTGTGCTAAAACATTAAGCAAAAAAACATTTGGATATTTACCAGTATCTGGTGAGTTTAGCGAATCGGTTTACGTGAACTGCTAGTCGTTGTCCAGGGTGCTGAAATGTCCCTATTCCTTCGCAGCAGGTTCAGGGAACGTCCGTTCAATCCGCTGAGAGCGAGACACAGCACACAGATTTAAAATGCAGTCCTGCCACTGCTGTGGCCGTCAGTGACGTTAAGACAATTCCATTTGTGCCACCAGCATTGAAGAAGCCAACTGAGAAAATAATATCTTCGAAATTGTGACTTATGAAACCAACGACGCAGAAGTGGTCTAGTGGCTATGCTCTCCACGGCTCCGGGACGGTTTTGCCAGTCTAATTGGCATCGCCTTGCTATTTGCTTTTTCCTTCACGTATACTCTCTCTCTCTCTCTCTCTCCACCCGCCCTCGCAACAGGGAATTAGATTTATGGTCAATTTGCTTATGTAGACTAGAGAGGAGAGACCGCCTGTTTTGTAGCTTATACACCCCCCTGCCGTCTTGCCCCCCACTTTTCCTCCTCTATAGTCCCGCGGTTTTTTGCTTTTATTAGCGCAACAGTTTTCTACATGCCGGAAGAGCCGGTGCCTGTGCTAAATGACCGCAAGCGACACCCGTGAAGGGGGTGAGGGAATATCTTGCTACTTCCCGGGTGGGGGCACCGCGCGCTCTCTCTCTCTCTCATTAGCTTTCAACACCACATGAAGTGAACGGCACCGACCGACTGAGCTACATGCATTATACGAACGCACCGAACCCATAGAGGATAGGACCATAATTTCAAACTTATTCAGGAATCACGACAGACACACTGATGCTGCTCTCACATTCAAACACATTTTCTCTGATTAGGCCTTTCATGAGCCAATCAGGGTAAATTAGAATGATTGGCACGATGTGGCGTGAATGTATAACTAAATGTTATACAGTTCACCCGATTATGGATGAAAATACCCTCAAATTAAAGTCTGCTTTGTTATTATGGGATTTCAAATTCAAAGTGCTTGAGTACAGAGCCAAAACAACAAAAAATGTGTCACTCTCCCAAAACTTTTGGAGCTAATTGTAAGTGAAATCAAAGTGAATTGTTTATGAGGGTCATGTGTGTATGCAATTCATAATAATTTGGTGGGTGCCTACATTTGTCCTATTTCACACATGTGCAAGTGTGTATTTTATGCATGTTTGAACTGGAATTTTTTTTTTTTTTTACATATCCCAATATTCCCTGAGACAGCCTCAGAGAGTGGGGTCACAGCCAGGGTCTGCCATTATCAACGCCGACCCTGGAGTAATTAGGGTTAAGAGCCTTGCACAAAGGCACATCGACAGATTTTTCACCTTGTCGGATTAGAACTAGAAACCTTTCGGTAATCGCTAGTCTACCTGCCACCGTGTGTGTGTGTATGTGTGTGTGTGGATTCCCTTTCTTCGGACACTATATCACAGTTACATAACCCACTTATCAGTATCAGAGTAACATTTAATGTTCTCTGTCTTCAGATTGTATCCTTCTGAACACAGGCTGTACTTTCCTGTTGAGGCAGAGAGGAGTTCCCCTCCTTTCTTCTGACGGGCTGAAGTTATGATTAGTATTCTAGAGTCCTCCTGCAGCAAATACGCATTTCACACTTACATGCACACACAACGGCAGCTGAGAAGGACCCTCCAGTGACCAAGAGCTGTAGCCAGTCACATAGTCTCTTCAGACGGGTCCTAAATTAGCTCATGCTTTCGAAACTCAGCTTGAGCTTATTAGCCTTGGGGAACATCAGGCAAAAAACTAGCTAATGGGGTTAGCATGTTCCAGACTGTGGGGTTAGCATGTTCCAGACTGTATGCTTAGCAGTTAGCTAGGGCTGGGAATTGCCAGGGACCTCACATTGCGATATTATTACAATACTTAGGTGCCAACACAATTCTATATGTATTGCGATTCGGAAATACAATTTTATTGTGATTCAAACATATTTCTCACCATATGTCTGCTGTAGAGGGACAAGAGAGAGCCAACGCGTAAGCAAATTTGGATCAGTCATTGAAACTAAAGTGTTGAAAACAAATTGTCTTACTAATTAAAACGAAGTCGGAGAACAAGAATGATAAAACAAATAAATGCATTCTGTCTCCTGGAGATGAATGTACTTTGGTGCGAAAAGTGCCAATCAATTCCAGAACAACAGCAAAGGACCTTGTAAAGATGCTGGAGGATACAGGTACAAAAGTATCTATATCCACAGTAAAGTGAGTCCTATATCGAAAACCGCCATAAAAAAGCCAGACTACGGTTTGCAACTGCACATGGGGACAAAGATCATACTTTCTGGAGAAATGTCCTCTGGTCTGATGAAACAAAAATAGAACTGTTCGGCCATAATGACCATTGTTATGTTTGGAGGAAAAAGGGGGAGGCTTGCAAGCCGAAGAACACCATCCAAACCGTGAAGCACGGGGGTGGCAGCATCATGTTGTGGGGGTGCTTTGCTGCAGGAGGGACTGGTGCACTTCACAAAATAGATAGCATAATGAGGAAGGAAAATTATGTGGATATATTGAAGCAACATCTCAAGACATCAGCCATGAAGTTAAAGCTTGGTCGCAAATGGGTCTTCCAAATGGACAATGACCCTAAGCATATTTCCAAAGTTGTGGCAAAATGGCTTAAGGACAACAAAGTAAAGGTATTGGAGTGGCCATCACAAAGCCCTGACCTCAATCCTATAGAAAATTTGTGGGCAGAACTGAAAAAGCATGTGCGAGCAAGGAGGCCTACAAACCTGACTCAGTTACACCATCTCTGTCAGGAGGAAAATTCACCCAAGTTATCGTGGGAAGCTTGTGGAAGGTTACCCAAAACATTTGACCCAAGTTAAACAATTTAAAGGCAGTGCTAACAAATACTAATTGAGTATTTGTAAACTTCTGACCCACTGGGAATGTGATGAAATAAATAAAAGCTGAAATAAGTCATTCTCTCTACTATTATTCTGACATTTCACATTCTAAAAATAAAGTGGTGATCCTAACTGACCTAAAACAGGGAAGTTTTACTTGGATTAAATGTCAGGATATGTGAAAAACTGAGTTTATATGTATTTGGCTAAGGTGTATGTAAAATTCCGACATTCAACTGTATATGACTGGCTTGCTAGTGGCTTGTGTGGATATTGTAGTATATGGTGGTTAGCTAGAGTCTAGACTACTGTGTTGATGCTGTCGTGACACATGTGCAACTCCTGACTGAAGAAGGGATTGAGTTTGGTCGGAGAGTGATAGATGCAGCTGCTCCTCTATATGTCTTTCTGCCTCTCTCTGCTGCTCGTAAGCTAGCAGCCAACCAGACCCAATATTGACCATGTAAATAAAGTATTATCAAGTGTTAATCAACTGTTTTCATGCTGCTGCTGTGGCAGTACTGTTGCTATTTAAAATAGGTAGCTTGCTACACACATTTGACCGGTGACCATATCGAAAACCATGCATGTTTAGATACCAGGCACACACAATCTCCGCCTACCCTACCCAACCCTACCCTACCCTATACCCTATTCTACCCCATACACTACTGTCCCCCATAATCGTACCCTACCCTACCTACTTTACTCTCTACGCTACCCTGCCACACCCTACCCTACTCTACTCTACGCTACCCTACACTATACCCTACACTACCCTGCTGTACGCTACCCTACACTATACCCTACACTACCCTACCCTACCCTACACTATACCCTACACTACCCTACACTACCCTACCCTACACTATACACTACACTACTCTGCGCTACCCTAACTCTACCCAACCCTACACTATACCCTACACTACCCTACTCTACACTATACCCTACACTGCCCTACACTATACCCTAAAATACCCTACACTATACCCGACACTATACCCTACACTACCCTACTCTACCCTACACTATAGCCTACACTATACTCTACACTACCCTACTCTACCCTACACTATACCCTACACTACCCTACACTACCCAACTCTACACTACCCTACACTATACCCTACACTACCCTACATTATACCCTACACTATACCTTACACTACCCTACTCTACCCTACCCTACACTATACCCTACATTATACCCTACACTACCCTACCCTACACTATACCCTACACTACCCTACACTACCCTACCCTACACTATACACTACACTACTCTGCGCTACCCTAACTCTACCCAACCCTACACTATACCCTACACTACCCTACTCTACACTATACCCTACACTGCCCTACACTATACCCTAAAATACCCTACACTATACCCGACACTATACCCTACACTACCCTACTCTACCCTACACTATACCCTACACTATACTCTACACTGCCCTACTCTACCCTACACTATACCCTACACTACCCTACACTCACCCAACCTCTACACTACCCTACACTATACCCTACACTACCCTACATTATACCCTACACTATACCTTACACTACCCTACTCTACCCTACCCTACACTATACCCTACACTATACCCTACACTACCCTACCCTACACTATACCCTACACTACCCTACACTACCCTACCCTACACTATAAACTACACTACTCTGCGCTACCCTAACTCTACCCAACCCTACACTATACCCTACACTACCCTACTCTACACTATACCCTACACTGCCCTACACTATACCCTAAAATACCCTACACTATACCCGACACTATACCCTACACTATACCCTACACTACCCTACTCTACCCTACACTATACCCTACACTATACTCTACACTACCCTACTCTACCCTACACTATACCCTACACTACCCTACACTACCCTACTCTACACTTCCCTACACTCTACCCTACACTACCCTACATTATACCCTACACTATACCTTACACTACCCTACTCTACCCTACCCTACACTATACCCTACACTACCCTACTCTACGCTACCCTACACTATACCCTACACTTTACCCAAGACTATAACCTACACTACCCTACTCTACCCTACCCAACCCTACACTATACCCTACACTATGCCCTACTCTACCTTCTCTACTCTACCCTACCCTACACTATACCCTACACTACCCTACTCTACCCTATACTATACCCTACACTACCCTACTCCACCCTACCCTACACTATACCCTACACTATACCCTACTCTACCCTACTCTACACTACCCTACACTACCCTACTCTACGCTACCCTACACTATACCCTACACTATGCCCTACACTACCCTACTCTACACTACCCTACTCTACCTTCTCTACTCTACCCTACCCTACACTATACCCTACACTACCCTACTCTACCCTATACTATACCCTACACTACCCTACTCCACCCTACCCTACACTATACCATACACTATACCCTACTCTACCCTACTCTACCCTACCCTACTCTATACCCTACACTACCCTACTCTACGCTACCCTACACTATACCCTACACTATACCCTACACTACACTACCTTACTCTACACTATACCCTACACTACCCTACACTCTACCCTACACTATACCCTACCCTACTCTACACTACCCTACACTATACCATACATTATACCCTACACTATACCCTACACTACCTTACTCTACCCTACTCTACACTATACCCTACACTACCCTACTCTACGCTACCCTACACTATATTCTACCACTACCCTACACTTTACCCTACACTGTACCCTACACTACCCTACTCTTCCATACCCTACACTATACCCTACACTATGCCCTACACTACCTACTCTACCCTACCCTACCCTCCCCTACCCTACTCTACCTATACTATACTATACCCTACACTACCCTACCCACCCTACCTTGCCCTACCCTACCTTATCCAGCCTAGTTGTCTGTATAACCTCATTGGTCTGGGTGGATAGATGTTGATAGATGGAGGCTGAAGCACCCAGCTCCCCCTGGCAGTAGACCAGCATATGTAGTAGGAGAAGGCAGTACAGGTTGGGACACAAATACAGCCAATACATATTGTGTGTGTGTGTGTGTGCGTGCGTGGGTAGATGCCTTTGTATGCACATCGCTGTGCTTCATCACCTACTACTGTATGTCCTTGCATCGGTGTATCTCTCACAGCGAGCATGTTTCTTACCCTGTTTCATCACCTACTACTGTATGTCCTTGCATCGGTGTATCTCTCACAGCGAGCATGTTTCTTACCCTGTTTCATCACCTACTACTGTATGTCCTTGCATCGGTGTATCTCTCACAGCGAGCATGTTTCTTAACCTGTTTCATCACCAACCACTGTATGTCCTTGCATCGGTGTACCTCTCAAAGCGAGCATGTTTCTTATCCCCTGGCTAGAAGAGAAGATGTCAGGTAGAAGGCAATGTGCTACGGAGGAGTAGAGAGTTGGTGAAAACAGCTCCCCCTCCTCTTCCCCTCCTACCCCTCCCTCCCTCTCTCTCTCCCTCCCTCCTTCCAGCCTTGGGCTTCTCCTCGTGGCTCTTTCATCAGAGCTGCCCTATAAACAGACCTTTTTTCCATTTCAAAGAATCTACCTACCTGCTCTTCCTACTGTATACCACATCACATCACACTGTGTCAGAGCTGGCTGGATGGGGAGGGGCAAGGCAGGGTCAGAGCTGGCTGGATGGGGAGGGGCAAGGCAGGGTCAGAGCTGGCTGGATGGGGAGGGGCAAGGCAGGGTCAGAGCTGGCTGGATGGGGAGGGGCAATGCAGGGTCAGAGCTGGCTGGATGGGGAGGGGCAAGGCAGTGTCAGAGCTGGCTGGATGGTGAGGGGCAAGGCAGTGTCAGAGCTGGCTGGATGGGGAGGGGCAAGGCAGTGTCAGAGCTGGCTGGATGGGGAGGGGCAAGTCAGTGTCAGAGCTGGCTGGATGGGGAGGGGCAATGCAGGGTCAGAGCTGGCTGTGTGGCAAACCAGGTGGTGTGAAGAGGGGTATAGTAGGGAATAGTGTAGAAGAGGCAAGGTCAACTGGAAACGTGTATGTGTTTGTGTGTGTGCACCTACCTTGCGTGTGTGTGTGTGTGTGTGTGTGTGTGTGTGTGTGTGTGTGTGTGTGTGTGTGAGAGAGAGAGACAGACAGAGAGAGAGATAGACAGCGAGAGAGAGAGAGTTGTTCCATGATAGGAGTTTTTGGCAGAAATATTCTCCCCCTCCAGAAATAATTTCCTTACTAAAGCCATATCTGATCAAATGTAATCTTGCTGTCAGGAACAGCACTTGTTAAAGAGAAAGTTCACTATTTTACAACTTGATGTTAGATGGTTCCTTAGTCCATGGGCCAGGAGAAACTGTAATCCATGGTTCACCTGGCCCACAGACTACTTTGAAGGTATTTCTATTTCACTGTAGTGACCCCATCATCAAGGTTTCTGCCTCATTACCCAGCAGTTTTCTAGCGTTGCAGAGTTTCGCATCCTGTACATTTATATAATCCTGGTTTGGGGGGGGACGATGGCGACGACATTACCCTCCCCCCAAACCTAGAGCAGAGTTGTTGACAAATATCCAATACATGGCAGAGCTATACATTTGACACTGTTGATCAGCACATATTTGGATTAAAATGTCAAGAAGACAGGATCATACTGGAATTTATTATGGATTTTAGAAACTGGTGAGTTTTTCTGATGCTAACAAGCATGCGTTTGCACACTGCAGTCAGTGCACAACTGAGGCGCTGTAATGTTAGCGAACCATTTGTTTTCTCAGCAGTTTGAATTGTGTCCTGTCTGACAGTGAAATGTGGCTGGCTCTTACCATAGGATGGTCTATGTTGTAGCTAGCTAGCTAGTGTTGCAAAAGCCCATTACATGCATTGTAAGGTAGCAGGGTGACATTTTTCCCATAGTTTGTTTTACAGCTAGCTACGTTTTGTGGATAAATTTAGGACTGGCATTTAGACATGAGATAGCTAATGTTAGCTAGCTTCTGTGTCAAGGTCAGCTGTTGTTGTCTAGCTCTAGCTAGCTAGCTATTGGGCAAAGTCATTTGTGTAAAAACCTTCCATAACCAAATATAGCTAGCTACCTTTCTTTGTTTGTTTGTTAGCTAGCTAGCTTTCCGCTGACTGGTATTATCTAGCTATAGAGGCTAGCTGCTGGGCTTTGTTAGCTAACATTAGTTGGCTAGCTACCTAGCTAGTCTACATAACTGTTTGCATTTATTGATTAGCCTCAGCTTGAATACCACCATATAGCTAGCTATCTATGGTAACATAGGTTTGTTCGCATAGACTTGTTATGACTGATAGCCTGGTGAATCAGCAGCTGTGTTGTTCCTGAGCAACCGAGTCGCTAGACCCACTGTTAGAAATATATTGGCATTGTCCAAAATGCAACAAAAAGGTAGCATATTATTTGCAAATGAGAGCGATAAATTATTGTTGCCCCTACAAACTTACATAGGGAGGAAGAGGATAGGAGAGGCAGTAAACAAAAAAGACGAAGAGGATAGGAGAGGCAGTAAACAGGGAGGAAGAGGATAGGAGAGGCGGTAGACATAAGGAAGAAGAGGATATGAGAGGCAGTAGACATAGGGAGGAAGAGGATAGTATAGGCGGTAGACATATGGAAGAAGAGGATATGAGAGGCAGTAGACATAAGGAGGAAGAGGATAGTATAGGCGGTAGACATAAGGAAGAAGAGGATATGAGAGGCAGTAGACATAGGGAGGAAGAAGATAGTAAAGGCTGTAGACAGGGAGGAAGTGGATAGGAGATGCAGTTGATGTAGGGAGGAAGAGGATATTACAGGCAGTAGACATAGGGAGGAAGTGGATAGGAGAGGCTTTAGACAAAAAGATGAAGAGGATAGTATAGGCAAGAGAAATAGGGAGGAAGAGGATAGGAGAGTTAGTAGACATAGGGAGTAGGTGGATAGGAGAACCAGTAGACAAAGGGAGGATGATGATATGAGAGGCAGTAGACATAGCAAGGAAGGGGATACTATAGGCAGTAGACATAGGGAGGAAGAGGATAGGAGAGGCAGTAAACATATGGAGGAAGAGGATAGTATAGGCAGAAGAAAAAAAGTGGAAGAAGATAGTATATGCATTAGACAAAGGGAGGAAGAGGAGAGAATAGGCAGTAGACAAAGGGAGGAAGAGGATACGAGAGGCAGTAGACATAGGGAGGAATAAGATAGTATAAGCAGTAGACGAATGGAGGAAGAGGATAGTATAGGCGGTAGACATAGGGAGGAAGAGGATAGGAGAGTTAGTAGACACAGGGAGTAAGCGGATAGGAGAACCAGTAGACAAAGTGAGGAAGAGGATATTACAGGCAGTAGACATAGGGAGGAAGAGGATAGGAGAGTTAGTAGATGTAAGGAAGAAGATATGAGAGGCAGTGGACATAGGGAGGAAGAGGATAGTATAGGCAGTAGACATAGGGAGGAAGAGGATAGGAGAACCACTAGACAAAGTGAGGAAGAGGATAGTATAGGCAGTAGACATTTTGAGGAAGACGATATTACAGGTAGTAGACATAAGGAGTAAGAGGATAGGAGAGGCAGTAGTCATAGGGACTAAGAGGATAGGAGAGGCAGTAGTCATAGGGAGGAAGAGGATAGGAGAGGCAGTAGTCATAGAGAGGAAGAGGATAGAAGAGGCAGTAGTCATAGGGAGGAAGAGGATAGGAGAGGCAGTAGTCAAAGGGAGGAAGAGGATAGGAGAGGCAGTAGACATATGGAGGAAGAGGATAGGAGAGGCAGTAGTCATAGGGAGGAAGATGATAGTATAGGCAGAAGAAAAAAGGTGGAAGAAGATAGTATATGCATTAGACATAGGGAGGAAGAGGAGAGAATAGGCAGTAGACAAAGTAGGGAAGAGGATACGAGAGGCAGTAGACAGGGAGGATGAAGATAGTATAGGCAGTAGACACAGGGAGGAAGAGGATAGGAGAGTTAGTAGACATAGGGAGTAAGCGGCTAGGAGAACCACTAGACAAAGGGAGGAAGAGGATAGTATAGTCAGTAGACATAGGGAGGATGATGATATGAGAGGCAGTAGACATAGCGAGGAAGGGGATACTATAGGCAGTAGACATAGGGAGGAAGAGGATAGGAGACGTAGTAAACATAGGGAGGACGAGGATAGGAGAGGCAGTAGACGTAAGGAAGAAGAGGATAGTATAGGAATTAGACATGGTGAGGAAGAGGATAGTATAGGCATTAGACATGGTGAGGAAGAGGATAGTATAGGCAGTAGACAAAGGGAGGAAGAGGATAGTATAGGCGGTAGACATATGGAGGAAGAGGATAGTATAGGCGGTAGACATAGGGAGTAAGCGGATAGGAGAACCACTAGACAAAGTGAGGAAGAGGATAGTATAGGCAGTAGACATTTTGAGGAAGACGATATTACAGGTAGTAGACATAAGGAGTAAGAGGATAGGAGAGGCAGTAGACATAGGGAGTAAGAGGATAGAAGAGGCAGTAGTCATAGGGAGGAAGAGGATAGGAGAGGCAGTAGTCAAAGTGAGGAAGAGGATAGTATAGGCAGTAGACATTTTGAGGAAGACGATATTACAGGTAGTAGACATAAGGAGTAAGAGGATAGGAGAGGCAGTAGTCATAGGGAGGAAGAGGATAGGAGAGGCAGTAGACATAGGGAGGAAGCGGATACGAGAAGCAGTAGACATAGGGAGGAATAGGACAGAATTGGCAGTTGACATAGGGAGAAAGAGGATAGTGTAGGCAGTAGACACATGGAGGAAGAGGATAGGAGAGGCATTAGACAAAGGGAGGAAGAGGAAAGCATAGGCAGTAAACATAGGGAGGAAGAGGATTGGAGAAGCAGTAGACATAGGGAGGAAGAGGATAGGAGAGGCATTAGACAAAGGGAGGAAGAGGATAGCATAGGCAGTAAACATAGGGAGGAAGAGGATTGGAGAAGCAGTAGACATAGAGGGAGGAAGAGGATAGTATAGGCATTAGACAAAGGGAGGAAGAGGATAGCATAGGCAGTAAACATAGGGAGGAAGAGGATTGGAGAAGCAGTAGACATAGAGGGAGGAAGAGGATAGTATAGGCATTTGACATAGGGAGGAATAGGATATTAGAGTCATTAGAGGGGGTCCAGTCAACTTCATGTGTGTTATTAACCTAATAGGTATACACACAATTCTCAAACACTGACCTCTCTCTCTCTCTCTCTCTCTCTCTCTCTCTCTCTCTCTCTCTCTCTCTCTCTCTCTCTCTACAGCACCACCAGACGCCCACGTTCCCTTTACTATCCTCCACAGCTTGTGCATCCCCTCTTGGGCTTACCGTAGCCCGGAGATCCCCTCTGCTTCCAACTTTCCACCCACCTTCCACTTCTCTTTGTGCTGATTATTGGAGAGTAGGACAGGATTTAGCCACTGAGCCAAGCTGAAAGGAGAACAGAGAAAGAGAGAGGATGTGTGGGTTATTCATTCCAGTTCTTTGGAGATTTCAGATATAGAATGGAATGGAGGACAGAGGATCCATCCAATTCTATGGCTCATTTCTCTGAAACCTCATCAGAATCCCACTACAGCCATGTAGTCGCGGTGGCGTTTAAGGGAGACAATGTATAACGTAATACGAGCTTATGCTCGTCATTCTCTCTCCCCCTTTTTTTTCTTTAATTTGCTTGCTGTCTCTTTCTCTTGCTCTCTCTTCTTTTCTCGGTCTCTCCCTCTCTCTCTCCCTCTCTCTCTCTCTCTCCCCCTCTCTTTCTGTCACTCTGCCCACCCAGTCAGACAGCTCACACACACACACACACACACACACACACACACACACACACACACACACACACACACACACACACACACACACACACACACACACACACACACACACACACACACACACACACACACAGACAGAGACAGACAGACAGACAGACAGACAGAAAGGAAACTAAGTAGTGATCAGAAACCTGGAGAGGGGTTGTAGTGAGATTAATAGGTGATCAGAGACCTGGATATTGGTTGTAGTGAGATTAGGAGGTGATCAGAGACCTGGAGAGGGGCTGTAGTGAGATTAGTAGGTGATCAGAGACCTGGAGAGGGGTTGTAGTGAGATTAGTAGGTGATCAGAGACCTGGAGAGGGGTTGTAGTGAGATTAGGAGGTGATCAGAGACCTGGAGAGGGGCTGTAGTGAGATTAGTAGGTGATCAGAGACCTGGAGAGGGGCTGTAGTGAGATTAGTAGGTGATCAGAGACCTGGAGAGGGGCTGTAGTGAGATTAGTAGGTGATCAGAGACCTGGAGAGGGGTTGTAGTGAGATTAGTAGGTGAACAGGGAGGGGACTGGGAATGGGTGAGGTCAAAACAGGCAAGGAGGATAAAGTTGGAAGTTGGAGTTAAATTAATCGAAGGCAGACGTTGTTGAAGTCGCCAAGTACGAAGAGCGGTGAGCCATCGTCAGTAAATGAGCTTATCAAGGTGCCAAGCTCATTGAGGAATTCTCTAAGGGCACCAGGTGGGCTATAGATGACAACAATGTTATGTTTAAGTGGACAAGTGACAGTGACAGCACGGAATTCAAGTATAAAATGTGTAGACAATTATTTCCTTAGCGCTGGCATCTCATCACACCTGTCTTTGTTTGCTTAATCTTGTCTGTATCGTATAACCCTGTCATTTGAATTTGATGAAGGGGGTTGATGTAGGAGCAAGTGTGTAGCTATTAATTTGCAGAATGTACCTGCTGCTGGAAAAGTGGCGACTGGTGAAAATAGCTCCTATCGGTTGTTGGGAATATTGATAAAAAAATTACGGAGAATCTTATAGTGATACAAGGTTCGTTAGAAAGCACATATCTATTCAACTGACAAATTGGGAGTGCTTGTGAACTAATTTTGTATTTTTTTCTATGCACACACACACACACACACAACCCTTACTCTTACCATAACCATAAACCTAACCCTTACTCTTACTCTTACTCTTACTTTTACCATAACCCTAACCCTAACCCTTACTCTTACCATAACCCTAACCCTAACCCTAACCCTAACCCTAACCCTTACTCTTACCATAACCCTAACCCTAACCCTAACCCTTACTCTTATCATAACCCTAACTTTAACCCTAACCCTAACCTGTAACCTGTAACCCGAACCCAAACATAACTCCCAACCCTAACCCTTAACCCTTTACCCTAACCCTATTTGTAACCCTAACCTCTAAACTTAAAATAGCCTTTGTTTCTCATGGGGACGTGGGAATTGTCCTCACGAGGTAGAATGTTCCTTGTTTTTCTGTCCTTGTGGAGACTTATGGGGATTTCAGGTCCTCACAAGGATAGAAGAACCAGCCAACAAACCACCTCTCTCTCTCTCTCTCTCTCTCTCTCTCTCTCTCTCTCTCTCTCTCTCTCTCTCTCTCTCTCTCTCTCTCTCTCTCACACACACTTAGAGCAGACACAAACAAACAGAGAATGAGAATAAAGATGATGACGTTATCTCCTCTCTGACTGAGCATATCTCTGCTGATCAGCGGAGGAAGCTGAGAAAAAGGGGAGAAAAGGGGGAACATGATTATCCTCCAGCCGCGAGACGAGATGACTCAATAAATACTAATTGATAAATGGTAGACGTCAGGAAATGTAATTGTGGGCCTAATCCTGCTCCTTAGTTTAATTGGGAGAAAGGCTGAAACAATTGACGAATAGTCCATTCTATATCTGTGGGGAAAATAAATTATGGGTCAGAATAAAAGTACTTTGTGAGAAGATCTTTCTCCCTGTTCTGTAGTTGTATACTGGCTGTCTATCCCTATACCGCTGCATAAGAGGGTCCCTTCTCTCTGGATCTCTTATGGGTTCGTAACAAATGCTGGACCTCTGCCTAGAGGTACTCCCTCTTCTGTCCCTGTCTACAGCCTGTCTGTCCCTGTATACAGCCGTTCTGTCCCTGTCTACAGCCTGTCTGTCCCTGTATACAGTCGTTATGTCCCTGTCTACAGCCTGTCTGTCCCTGTATACAGCCGTTCTGTCCCTGTCTACAGCCTGTCTGTCCCTGTATACAGCCGTTATGTCCCTGTCTACAGCCTGTCTGTCCCTGTATACAGTCGTTATGTCCCTGTCTACAGCCTGTCTGTCCCTGTATACAGCCGTTCTGTCCCTGTCTACAGCCTGTCTGTCCCTGTATACAGCCGTTATGTCCCTGTCTACAGCCTGTCTGTCCCTGTATACAGCCTTTCTGTCCCTGTATACAGCCTTTCCGTCCCTGTATACAGCCGTTCTGTCCCTGTCTACAGCCGTTCTGTCCCTGTATACAGCCTTTCTGTCCCTGTATACAGCCGTTATGTCCCTGTCTACAGCCTGTCTGTCCCTGTATACAGCCGCTCTGTCCCTGTATACAGCCTGTCTGTCCCTGTATACAGCCGTTCTGTCCCTGTACACAGCCTGTCTGTCCCTGTATATTGTACCACCACTCTAAAGCCTGCTGGACTCCTTACAGCCCCTCTACCTAGCAAGAAGATCTTTCTCCCATACAGTATATCACTGCTCTGTTTCTCTCCCAGTCTAAATCCTTCTGGACTGAGCAGACTCCCACTCCCCACCACCATCCTGACATCCGTCTACAAAGCCAGGGCCCAGAGGTTTTCTGTCCATCTGACTAAGGTGGAGTACAGGTACCCGACACAACGAATTAAATCGGGTTGAGAGTGAGGACATGTTGATATTACACTTTGGAATCAGGGTTATTCTCTCCTCTCCTCTCCTCTCCTCTCCTCATTTTTCCATAAGCTGGAATCTGATTTGTGAGTTTTAGCGTGCCTGCATGTGCTTGCATGTGCGCATCTGAAAATGTGTATCTAACGGCATGTGTGTCGCTTTCTTCCCCTGTATTGGAGGTGGGAGCTGCAGCGAGACAAAGCGCCCATTGAGCCATTGCGCTCTCTAACTCTCTGCTAGGTGCCCATTAGAAGAGATGGCTCCTATTCTCAGCCACGCTCCCCTGCTCTGATTACCAGCCTAAACCACAGCAGAAGCAATATGGCTGACATTTAACTATTATCTGCCACCAGCCTCTACCATACTCTCTATCTCGTCTGTGTTAATCCACTGAGTTAACAAGCGTGTTACGGACCGTGATTAACTGCATTTATGATACAACGTGAACTTACTAAGTCAGAGTTGGTGGTTTATCCATAAATGCATGAGACCCAACAGGCCTCAGATCTAATGATGTCAGCCATAAAAAGCCTGAAGGAATATTTTGAGTTAACCATGATCCACTGTGACGGTCATTATTATTTAACCCCTGGGTGATTACAGTAGGCGTTATGACGTATAGGAGCTGACGTTGATACCTTAGAGATAGCAGTGTATTCTATAAGAAAGTGATAATTGTTTCCTTTCTCAATGGTATAGCATTGTTTCTGCTAAGCTATTCAGCAGCATAATAACCCATATGTTGATGATGTGTAGTTGTTCGGGAAAAAGTTAATGCTTTCAAATACAAGTCCAACTTTCACTACATAGCCAACTCTTCAGTACTGTAAGTATGAAACGTGCTGTGGGAGAGCATGCGGTAAGTCATCATTATGGTGGCGTCTTGCATAACATCCTCTCATTATGCGTGGTGATACTGCCTGGTATACCCCATGTTTAAACCCATAAGATCAGCTGGCTAAGGGAAGAGCAAATGACTAAAACACTTAACGTGTGTGTGCATGTTTGTGTGTATACAATATGTGTGTGTGTGCCTGTGTGTATGAGTGTGTGTGTCTGTGTGCGTGCCAGTGTGTCTGTGCGGCATGTGGGAGTGTGTGCATGTGTGCGAGAGAGAGTGAGAGAGCGAGAGATACGGATAGAGAGAGATGTAGAGAGATAAATAAAATTACAGAGACAGCGAGACAGCGAGAAAGATGGAACAAGAGAGAAAATGAGAGAGATGGAGAGAGATAAATAAAATCCCAGGAAGGGAGAGAGAGAGAGAGCAACTGAGCAAACGAGCTGATACTCAGTCACCATGGCAACCATTTGACATGTAGCTGCCATACCTGCTGCCAATAAGGGCACTTTACTTCTCCGACGGCTTTCCATGGTCGTGTGTGTACAGCAGTGGAGTAAAGTACTTAAGTAAAAATACTTGAAAGTACTGATTGAGTAGTTTTTTGTGGTATCTGTACTTTACTTTACTATTTACATTTGACAACTTTTACTTTTACTTCTCTACATTCCTAAAGAAAATAATATACTTTTTACTCCATACATTTTCCCTGAGGCCAAAAAGTACAAAAAAAAGGTCAATTCATGCACTTATCAAGAGAAAATCTCTGGTCATCCCTACTGCCTCTGATCTGGTGGTCTCACTAAACACAGATGCTTCATTTGTAAATTATGTCTGAGTGCTGGAGTGTGCCCCTGGCTAACCATAAATTACAAAAACAAGAAAATGGTGCTGTCTAGTTTGCTTAATATAAGACATTTAAAATTATTAATACTTTTACTTTAGATACTTAAGTATATTTTGATACATAAGAATGTTAAAAATTAAATACTTTTAGACTTTTACCCAAGTAGTGTTTTACTAAGTGGCTATCAAGGCACAAGGCGAGACCCAAATGCAGACACAGGAGGCAGATGGTTGGAGTCTTACAATGTTTAATAATCCAAATGGGTTGGCAAGAGAATGGTCGTGGACAGGCAAAAAGGTCAAAACCAGATCAGAGTCCAGGAGGTACAGAGTGGCAGACAGGCTCATGGTCAAGGAAGGCAGAATGGTCAGGCAGGCGGGTACAAAGTCCAGAAACAGGCAAGGGAGGTGGATGGTTATTATAGCTGGAGGTGGTAGGGAGGTGGATGGTTATTATAGCTGGTGGTGGTACGGAGGTGGATGGTTATTATAGCTGGAGGTGGTAGGGAGGTGGATGGTTATTATAGCTGGAGGTGGTAGGGAGGTGGATGGTTATTATAGCTGGTGGTGGTAGGGAGATGGATGGTTATTATAGCAGGTGGTGGTAGGGAGATGGATGGTTATTATAGCTGGAGGTGGTAGGGAGGTGGATGGTTATTATAGCAGGTGGTGGTAGGGAGTTTAATGGTTATTATAGCTGGTGGTGGTAGGGAGGTGGATGGTTATTATAGCTGGAGGTGGTAGGGAGGTGGATGGTTATTATAGCTGGTGTTGGTTGGGAGGTGGATGGTTATTTTAGCTGGTGGTGGTACGGAGGTGGATGGTTATTATAGCTGGAGGTGGTAGGGAGATGGATGGTTATTATAGCTGGAGGTGGTATGGAGGTTGATAGTTATTATAGCTGGAGATGGTAGGGAGGTGGATGGTTATTATAGCAGGTGGTGGTAGGGAGGTGGATGGTTATTATAGCTGGTGGTGGTAGGGAGGTGGATGGTTATCATAGCAGGTGGTGGTAGGGAGGTGGATGGTTATTATAGCTGGTGGTGGTAGGGAGGTGGATGGTTATCATAGCAGGTGGTGGTAGGGAGGTGGATGGTTATTATAGCTGGTGGTGGTAGGGAGGTGGATGGTTATTATAGCAGGTGGTGGTAGGGAGGTGGATAGTTATTATAGCAGGTGCCGGTAGGGAGGTGGATGGTTATTATAGCTGGATGTGGTAGGGAGGTGGATGGTTATCATAGCAGGTGGTGGTACGGAGGTGGATGGTTATTATAGCAGGTGGTGGTAGGGAGATGGATGGTTATTATAGCTGGAGATGGTAGGGAGGTGGATGGTTATCATAGCAGGTGGTGGTGAGGTGGATGGTTATTATAGCTGGTGGTGGTAGGGAGATGGATGGTTATTATAGCTGGAGGTGGTAGGGAGGTGGATGGTTATTATAGCAGGTGGTGGTAGGGAGGTGGATGGTTATCATAGCAGGTGGTGGTACGGAGGTGGATGGTTATTATAGCAGGTGGTGGTAGGGAGATGGATGGTTATTATAGCTGGAGATGGTAGGGAGGTGGATGGTTATCATAGCAGGTGGTGGTGAGGTGGATGGTTATTATAGCTGGAGGTGGTAGGGAGATGGATGGTTATTATAGCTGGAGGTGGTAGGGAGATGGATGGTTATTATAGCTGGAGGTGGTAGGGAGGTGGATGGTTATTATAGCAGGTGGTGGTGAGGTGGATGGTTATTATAGCTGGTGGTGGTAGGGAGGTGGATGGTTATTATAGCTGGAGGTGGTAGGGAGGTGGATGGTTATTATAGCTGGAGGTGGTAGGGAGGTGGATGGTTATTATAGCTGGAGGTGGTAGGGAGGTGGATGGTTATTATAGCAGGTGGTGGTGAGGTGGATGGTTATTATAGCTGGTGGTGGTAGGGAGGTGGATGGTTATTATAGCTGGAGGTGGTAGGGAGGTGGATGGTTATTATAGCAGGTGGTGGTGAGGTGGATGGTTATTATAGCTGGTGGTGGTAGGGAGGTGGATGGTTATTATAGCTGGAGGTGGTAGGGAGGTGGATGGTTATTATAGCTGGAGGTGGTAGGGAGGTGGATGGTTATTATAGCTGGAGATGGTAGGGAGGTGGATGGTTATTATAGCAGGTGGTGGTGAGGTGGATGGTTATTATAGCTGGTGGTGGTAGGGAGGTGGATGGTTATTATAGCTGGAGGTGGTAGGGAGGTGGATGGTTATTATAGCTGGAGGTGGTAGGGAGGTGGATGGTTATTATAGCAGGTGGTGGTAGGGAGGTGGATGGTTATTATAGCAGGTGCCGGTAGGGAGGTGGATGGTTATTATAGCTGGATGTGGTAGGGAGGTGGATGGTTATTATAGCTGGAGGTGGTAGGGAGGTGGATGGTTATCATAGCAGGTGGTGGTGAGGTGGATGGTTATTATAGCTGGAGGTGGTAGGGAGATGGATGGTTATTATAGCTGGAGGTGGTAGGGAGATGGATGGTTATTATAGCTGGAGGTGGTAGGGAGGTGGATGGTTATTATAGCAGGTGGTGGTGAGGTGGATGGTTATTATAGCTGGTGGTGGTAGGGAGGTGGATGGTTATTATAGCTGGAGGTGGTAGGGAGGTGGATGGTTATTATAGCTGGAGGTGGTAGGGAGGTGAATGGTTATTATAGCTGGAGGTGGTAGGGAGGTGGATGGTTATTATAGCAGGTGGTGGTGAGGTGGATGGTTATTATAGCTGGTGGTGGTAGGAGGTGGATGGTTATTATAGCTGGAGGTGGTAGGGAGGTGGATGGTTATTATAGCAGGTGGTGGTGAGGTGGATGGTTATTATAGCTGGTGGTGGTAGGGAGGTGGATGGTTATTATAGCTGGAGGTGGTAGGGAGGTGGATGGTTATTATAGCTGGAGGTGGTAGGGAGGTGGATGGTTATTATAGCTGGAGATGGTAGGGAGGTGGATGGTTATTATAGCAGGTGGTGGTGAGGTGGATGGTTATTATAGCTGGTGGTGGTAGGGAGGTGGATGGTTATTATAGCTGGAGGTGGTAGGGAGGTGGATGGTTATTATAGCTGGAGGTGGTAGGGAGGTGGATGGTTATTATAGCAGGTGGTGGTAGGGAGGTGGATGGTTATTATAGCAGGTGCCGGTAGGGAGGTGGATGGTTATTATAGCTGGATGTGGTAGGGAGGTGGATGGTTATTATAGCTGGAGGTGGTAGGGAGGTGGATGGTTATTATAGCAGGTGGTGGTGAGGTGGATGGTTATTATAGCTGGTGGTGGTAGGGAGGTGGATGGTTATTATAGCTGGAGGTGGTAGGGAGGTGGATGGTTATTATAGCTGGAGGTGGTAGGGAGGTGGATGGTTATTATAGCTGGAGGTGGTAGGGAGGTGGATGGTTATTATAGCAGGTGGTGGTGAGGTGGATGGTTATTATAGCTGGTGGTGGTAGGGAGGTGGATGGTTATTATAGCTGGAGGTGGTAGGGAGGTGGATGGTTATTATAGCTGGAGGTGGTAGGGAGGTGGATGGTTATTATAGCAGGTGGTGGTAGGGAGGTGGATGGTTATTATAGCAGGTGCCGGTAGGGAGGTGGATGGTTATTATAGCTGGATGTGGTAGGGAGGTGGATGGTTATCATAGCATGTGGTGGTACGGAGGTGGATGGTTATTATAGCTGGTGGTGGTAGGGAGGTCGATGGTTATTATAGCTGGTGGTGGTAGGAAGGTGGATGGTTATTATAGCTGGTGGTGGTAGGGAGGTGGATGGTTATTATAGCTGGTGGTGGTAGGGAGGTCGATGGTTATTATAGCTGGAGGTGGTAGGGAGGGGGATGGTTATTATAGCTGGAGGTGGTAGGGAGGTGAATGGTTATTATAGCTGGAGGTGGTAGGGAGGTCTATGGTTATTATAGCTGGTGGTGGTAGGGAGGTGGATGGTTATTATAGCTGGAGGTGGTGGGGAGGTGGATGGTTATTATAGCTGGAGGTGGTAGGGAGGTGGATGGTTATTATAGCTGGAGGTGGTAGGGAGGTGGATGGTTATTATAGCAGGTGGTGGTAGGGAGGTGGATGGTTGTTATAGCTGGAGTTGGTAGGGAGGTGGATGGTTATTATAGCAGGTGGTGGTAGGGAGGTGGATGGTTATTATAGCTGGAGGTGGTAGGGAGGTGGATGGTTATTATAGCTGGAGGTGGTAGGGAGGTGGATGGTTATTATAGCAGGTGGTGGTCGGGAGGTGGATGGTTATTATAGCAGGTGGTGGTAGGGAGATGGATGGTTATTATAGCTGGTGGTGGTAGGGAGGTGGATGGTTATTATAGCTGGAGGTGGTAGGGAGGTGGATGGTTATTATAGCAGGTGGTGGTAGGGAGATGGATGGTTATTATAGCTGGTGGTGGTAGGGAGGTGGATGGTTATTATAGCTGGAGGTGGTAGGGAGGTGGATGGTTATTATAGCTGGAGGTGGTAGGGAGGTGGATGGTTATTATAGCTGGAGGTGGTAGGGAGGTGGATGGTTATTATAGCAGGTGGTGGTAGGGAGGTGGATGGTTATTATAGCTGGTGGTGGTAGGGAGGTGGATGGTTATTATAGCTGGAGGTGGTAGGGAGGTGGATGGTTATTATAGCTGGAGGTGGTAGCAGGTGGATGGTTATTATAGCTGGTGGTGGTAGTTAGGCGGATGGTTATTATAGCTGGAGGTGGTGGGGAGGTGGTTGGTTATTATAGCTGGTGGTGGTAGGGAGGTGGATGGTTATTATAGCTGGTGGTGGTGGGGAGGTGGATGGTTATTATAGCTGGTGGTGGTAGGGAGATGGATGGTTATTATAGCTGGAGGTGGTAGGGAGGTGGATGGTTATTATAGCAGGTGGTGGTAGGGTGGTGGATGGTTATTATACCGGATTACAAAGGAAGACCCAGCCGTGTTGTGACCAATGATGCTTCTCTACCAGACCAACTCAATGCATTTTATGCACGCTTTGACAATAACAACATCCTGCCGGGTGTGAGGGCCACCACCGACCCAGACGACTAAGTGATCTCAACTCTCTGAGGCCGACTTGAGTAAGGACCTTAATCAGGTCAACAACTGCAAGGCCGCGAGGCCCGACGGTATTCCAGGGCTCGTTTTCAGAGCATGCGCAGAACAGCTGGCAGGCATATTCACAGTTATTTTCAGTCTCTCCATGTCCAAGTCTGTAATATCCACATGTTTTAAGGTGACCACCATCATTCCTGTTCACAGTGGCTTCATGCCACAATGACTACCGCTCTGTAGCCCTTACATCTATAATCATGAAGCTTTGAGAGGCTGGTTATGGCACACAAACTCCATCATCCCAGACACCGTAGACGCACTCCAATTTGCATACAGCCCAAACAGATCCTTAGACAACGCAATCTCAATTGCTCTTTGTACTGCCCTCATCCACCTAGATAAGAGGAATACCTATGTGAGAATGGTGTTCATTGACTACATTATTCAACACCATTGTCCCCTCCAAGCTCATCATTAAGCTTAGGACTGAACACCGCCCTCTGCAACTGGATCCTAGACTTTCCGACGGGCCGACCCAAGGTGGTGAGGGTAGGCAGCATCCCCTCCGCCATGCTGACCCTTAGTCCCCTACAGTACTCCTTGTTCACCCACGACTGAATGGCCACGCACGACTCCAACACCATCATCAAGTTTGCTTACGACACGACGAGCACACCCCCATCCACATCAAAGGGGCTGCAGTGGAGCAGGTTGAGAGTTTCAAGATCATAAAATGGTCCACACACACGTGCACAGTCATGAAGAAGGCGTGACAACTCGTCTACCCCCACAGGAGGTTGAACAAGGTTTGACATTGGCCTTCAGCTCCTCAAAAGGTTCTACAGCTGCAACATTTAGAGCATCTTGACTGGCTGCATCACTGCTTGGTAAGGTAACAGCACCGCCCTCGATTGCATGGCACTATAGCCCATAGAAACGCATTGAATAACACATTCATAAATAGAAAAAAAGAATACAGAATTCTAAGGAATACATTTTTTAAGTTTCTGTCCTACATCTAGGAAAAAGATCATGGTGTTATGAAGGCGTTTCCACCAGAATTTCCCGCATAATTAATTTTACAGACACAAAAAGATCCCACCATGTCTGAGCAACCAGCTCTGTCTCACGTCAGAATTAGACATTTAAGGTTAAGATTAATTTTAGGCGTTAATTCCTCCACCCCTCCTCTGTATCCTAACACTCCTCCACCTCCTCCTCTGTATCCTAACACTCCTCCACCCCCTCCTCTGTATCCTGGCACTCCTCCACCCCCGCCTCTGTATCCTGGCACTCCTCTACCCCCTCCTCTGTATCCTGGCACTCCTCTACCCCCGCCTCTGTATCCTGACACTCCTCCACCTCCGTCTCTGTATCCTGGCACTCCTCTACCCCCGCCTCTGTATCCTAACACTCCTCCACCCCTCCTCTGTATCCTAACACTCCTCCACCTCCTCCTCTGTATCCTAACACTCCTCCACCCCTCCTCTGTATCCTAACACTCCTCCACCTCCTCCTCTGTATCCTAACACTCCTCCACCCCTCCTCTGTATCCTAACACTCCTCCACCTCCTCCTCTGTATCCTAACACTCCACCACCCCTCCTCTGTATCCTGGCACTCCTCCACCTCCTCCTCTGTATCCTAACACTCCTCCACCCCCTCTTCTGTATCCTGGCACTCCTCTACCCCCGCCTCTGTATCCTGGCACTCCTCTACCCCCTCCTCTGTATCCTGGCACTCCTCTACCCCCGCCTCTGTATCCTGACACTCCTCCACCTCCTCCTCTGTATCCTGGCACTCCTCCACACCCCGTCTCTGTATCTTGACACTACTCTACCCCCTCCTCTGTATCCTGACACTCCTCCACACCCCGTCTCTGTATCTTGACACTCCTCTACCCCCTCCTCTGTATCCTGACACTCCTCCACCCCCGTCTCTGTATCCTGACACTCCTCCACACCCCGTCTTTGTATCTTGACACTACTCTACCTCCTCCTCTGTATCCTGACACTACTCCACCCCCGTCTCTGTATCCTGACACTACTTGTTATGGATTATATGTTTAATGACTAAATGTTTGTACATTTAAAAAAATAATAAGAATATTACATTTTGAAAATGTATGCAATAGAGATAGGGTTATAAGACAAATGATAATTCAATTGATGTGTGTGTGTCTAGAAATGAATATTGTGTGGAGAGTGGAACAGGATGGTACGACTTGCCAGAAGGAGTCTGTGAGAACAAAGAATTCTTTGTGAAACTAGATTAGGAGAAGAGGCCTTCTCGACCTTGGGAAGGGAGGATGTCTGGAATTGACTTATGTTGCAAGATGGTGTTAGGCCGAGGGAGGTACTGTGGGAAAATATTACTTCCTAGAGAGGGTGGGGCATTTGTATCTTTTGTATTTCAACTTGTACAATATAAAAAGACTGTGTACACCTTTGAAAATCAGAATTCTCATGAATAAATAACCTGACCAAAATTGCAGATATGGGACTTTGTCTAATTTGTTATTAACTAGAGCTTTACAACCTCTAGGAATTATTCAAAGCCTGATTGATAGTTTATGTCAACAATTGAGAACAAAATTCTCATGACAATTTGGTCCTTTCGAGCCAGATCTCAATACCTATGTCTGTCGTCCAAAGATAACACGCCGAAAACCGTGCACGGGCGGATGATCGCAACCGTAAGATCAAAGACCTGCCCCCTGACATTGGGGAACTATTGCAGGCCGGTGTATATCTAAGAACGACAGAGACGGTGACGAGATCCAACCCATATTGCTTTTCCCAGTCTGCAAGAATAAGGTCAGTAATCTTTATTCATAAATTTGGGGGTAGAATCTAACACTTGTACTAGATATTTAAAATAACTTGTAAAAATGTTGTTTAGAATACTGGTATCAGCGAAAGTTAATACGATCTAAATCTTAGGAATATTTGAGTATTGGTTAACCGTGTCCAAGAGTTTTGCGTAGAGAGAAAGTTAGAAAATAACGAGTCTATGCTTACGAGAGACGGCACTAATACCTCAAATAAAACCGGTATGCGTAAACAGGTCCGCAAAGACCTGGGGTACTGTGCACGCCACAACTAAACTACCTCAATAATTCTGAGATCTTTTAGCGGATAAGGTCGATAATTAAGGCTTATAAATTCGGAGACCTTTTAGATGGATAAGGTCGATTATTATAAAGGGGATATGTGTTTCCAAGCGGGTTGAGATACATCTGAGATATATTTGTAATATCAGCATGGGAGGTAAATCCTCAAAAAGAGGTTCCCAAACTTATGGGAGATATATTATGGTCCAAGGTGGAGAAGGAGGATATGAATTTGATGGACATCTAGATGTAGAAAAGCTAGAATTAAGTTCAAAACAGATAGAACTACAAAGGAAAAAATAGGAAATAATATAGTTCAAACTAAGAAGCAAAGAATGATTATGAATATCATAGTATAATGATATGGTTTGTAAATAGTTATTGTAAAACCATGGAGTTGCTAAAAGAAGTGCAAGTAAATTCTACCAATTCGTCTCAAAGATGAAAGAGTAAACTAGATATGGTAAGGCAAAATTACCCTATTAACAGGAGAATTCAAATTAAATAAAGAGGTAATTATGAATTGGAACAAGAACATAGAACCAGAATAAGAAGCTCAGTAAGTGTATTGAATTTAGTGCTTCTATTAGCGTTATTACGCTCATAGAACTATTTTGAGAATGGATCGTGTAAAACGGGATGCTTAGTAATGTCGTTAAGGTTATTTTGGTTGGAGTTAGAAAGCACTAGATTGGATATACAAGAGTGCAGAATAATTATAGAGTTCACGAATGCTATTTGGTTTGAATATTGTTGGTGTAAGTAAATTTAAGGGAAATAACATAATTTGATGTGTTTAAATGATAAGTGAGGAGCCTAACTAGCTTTGCGAGGTGAGTAGGTTGAAGATGTATTTTCTTGTATCTGGAAATAACGATAGCTAAATGAGTTAGTCACGATTAGTTTAGGTGTTTGACTGCCGTGTGGGAAAAATAGTAGGAATTATGATTTAGAAAGTTTGAATCCATTCTGTTCATTAGTGGATTTTGGGGTTGAATTATCCTTGTCAGAAACAAGGACAGTGGATATTAGGTTTAAAATGAATATTAACATTAAAATGGGCGAGAGCCCGACTAAGTAGTGTTTTACAGAGTCTAACGTTGTATTTCGCCACATTCAAACCATCGCTAAAAGTTTAGATTTGAGGTTCAATGTTGATAAAATATGTATGCTATGTGGTAGAGCAGAAACACGAGGAGTTATAGCTATGGTAAAGTACTAAGAACCATGCGACTCAAGAAAAACTTCAGTCTGTTTCTTATTCGAAATAAATGCATAGAATTGACACATGGGAAGAGGATATAATAAGTAATTAAAGTAGCCTCCCTGTAAAAAGCAGAAATAGGTTTGTTTTAACTATATTTAAAAAATAAAACTGGTAACAAACGTTAGCAAAAAGAGAGGTGATTGGAAGCAAGTAAATAGTGGGATGTTTAAAAGTAAAGGTATGAATAAAACATTACTATTGTTTGGCTTCATAGTTGGATAACACCAGTAAATTTGTGCAGAATTGTTATGTATTCTAGACATGATAATCTGTTTCCAGTATGGGGTACAGTGACTAGTAATAAGAGTAGAATGAATTAAGTATTGACAATCAAGCTGATAAGGCAGCACCAACTTTTTGAAGGTTCAACATTTGTTAAATAATAGTTTTGTATTTGACTAAACTAATGCAAAGGTTAAACTAATAGGATTACTGGAAAGGGGCTCTGGGATTGGTTAGTTTAAAGTAAGGTCAATTCCACTTAATGGAAAACTATATTATATGATGAGGTTTGAATATAATGCTTGCTTTCAGGAAAAATGGAAGTCAAATACGTGTGCATGTATGTTAATTAAGGGAGACATAGATAATGGTTAACAGAAATAATCTACTGTATAATAGCTATCAAATGTACTGATTGGAAATTGGTCTATTAAGTCAAAATTATTAGTCAGTTGTACAACTGAATGCCTTCAACCGAAATGTGTCTTCCGCATTTAACCCAACCCCTCTGAATCAGAGAGGTGCGGGGGGCTTCCTTAATCGACATCCACAGCGCCCGGGGAACAGCGGGTTAACTGCCTTGTTCAAGGGCAGAACGACAGATTTTTTTAATTTTTTCCCTTGTCAGCTCGGGGATTCGAACTTGCAACCCTCCGGTTACAAGTCCAACACTCTAACCACTAGGCTACCTGCCACCCCCGATAATGACAATTAACGATAATGGCAGTGAGAGACCAACCATATAATACTGTGTGTGTGTGTGTGTGATGTGAATGAATGTAGGAATGTCTAATTGGAGCATGGAAAGGCCTGGACATTTCTGTTTGATTTCAACATATGGTTTAACACACACCCCCAAGTACACACAGACAATCAATGCGATTGTGGAGGTCTCACTGAAGTGTGGGATTTAATTTGTATAGAACTGTTTTGAAAAGCCCTGAATAGTTGAACAATTCCTGGTGAAGACTGATCACCTTCACTACGAATTGAAAAGAAACAGGAGAATTTAATTTTAACAATTGTGAGAAACACCGTTTTCTATCCAAATTGTACTATTACTATAGGAGATTATTATCTCCTTAGAAATTATATGGATAGTTTTGGGGAATTAGTGCCTGGTTCAGTCTGCATATAGAAAGCAGAGAAAGTACCCTGCTATAGCTGATTAGCCTTGGGCAGATAACCAATATGATTAAGTAGTAAAAGTCAGACAGAGAAAGGCTCCCCCTGCCTTATGAGTAGAAAGAGGAGGGGGAGGCCAGGAGGAGTGGAGAGAGAGTTTTGGGCTGAACACACGTGAGCTAGAACGTGTAGTTAGACAACCATCAGGATTGTTCTAAGGCAGTATGGAGTAGAGGGGTGAAAAGGGTAGGCGCCCATCGCCAGACAGTGTAGATGAGGAGGACAAGATAGATACTGAATGTGAGGTATTTGAGTTAGCTACAGTAGATTTGGCCTTAGCACAGGAACAGAAACCATTTTTAACATTGTTCTGACTCAGGAGGCTTCAGGGGGGGAAGCAATGGTACTGGTGCTAATTTCTAAGTTGTGTCCCGTTAACCTGCAGGGAAGGGATGTGATGACACTTTTGAATATAGCTGTAACACCCACTGAAAGGGGCATGAAGGCCCACATAGTTAAGAACAATATGGTCATCTGTGGGGACAGCGAACCTTGTTGCTGGTATAGTCAGGACTTAGTTAGAACGGTGGGAGAGTATGGGTTACTGGGTATCAAAGGGAAAGAAGATTAATGACTGGGTATCCGTGGAGGGAGGGGGTTGAGCACAGCCCATCCGCAGACAGATACCGTAGGAATTTCTTTTGGCATTCCCTGGATATGACCGTTTGTTTACTCAGACTGTGGACTGTAGGGAGGGGTTCATGACGTCAGCTTTGACCTAGAAACAGGGGGGAAGAAGGATAAGCCAGTGGCTTGTCACTCCTCTCCGTTGGATAAGGTGGAGTCCATTGTATCTTGTATGATTATATTGTTAGACATGCCAAATTTGACTATTGAGAGATGTGCTACTCTGAACACCTCCACCCTTATTCCAATAGCTACTGATGGGAGCCCACATGATTGTGTAACTGAGAAAGTTGTGTTGCATAGGCCTGAGTTGACAGATTGGTCTTTACCAGATGGAAAGAAATGACTATGTTTATAGATAGGTCTTCAAGGTAGAACTCAAGGTAGATGGTTCAAGGTAAATGGTTCGAATGCAACTGGGTATGATGTTGCTACTCTTCCTAAAAACTTAGAGGCTGAATCACGACCTAGTTACTATTTTGTGCAGCAGGCAGAAATTGATTTATTTGTTATGATTGTTATGGTAGTGTTTTGATACAGGGGCAGAGCCTTGTATCAACAGGAGGGATATGGTAGAGATGATTGTTAGTGATGATTGTTAGATATTATAGAGATTGTTAGATATGGTAGAGATTGTTAGACAACACAAATTACTTAATATTTTTTTTTGTTGGAAATGGATTTTATAGAGCTCACCAGGAGCGAAGGAAAGAAACAGTGTTTAATTATTATTGTATTATAGAACGCATGAATTCTATGATTAAAAGTAGGTTAAGATAGACACACCTGAGTACAGGATGAAATTGGGTAAAATGTCTACTAATAGTATTAATTACTAATAAGATATTCGGATAACCCCAGACAAGGAGGGATTATCTCCATCTGAGAAAGTATTTGGTAGACCTTTTAGAGTGAGAGTTAGGAAGATACAGTAGCAGATCACATGAGACGTTGTTTGCTAACCACACCTGTATGTCAGAGATTTTATGCCCAACAGAAGAACTACAGAAGGAAGTGAGCCATACGATCCAGCCAGGCGACTGGGTGTGGGTCCAGTCTCTGAAGAAAAAGGACTGGAAACAGCCCCGTTGGGAAGGTCCCTACCAAGTTATGTTGGTCGCAGCCTTTGCCATCAGAATATCAGAAAGAGCAACCTAGGTCAACGTTACCCACTGCAAAAAGGTAGGAACACATACAAACACCGTGGAAGACACGCAGAGTTAAAGAGCAGAACTGGACCGATAGGGTCTGGGGGTCGCTTATGTTAACGAAGATTTCCTTTCCCCCGACCTATCATCACTGTAGTGTGTTCCCTAGAGGTGTGAGTATGGGGTGGTACCTAGCAGACTGGCTAAGGGCAGGAGAGGCTTGGCGGTTTTTGGGAATATGGGGAACCTTGAGCTGCATCATAGTTTTGATGATCTTTTTTATACATCCTGATTCAACACCTCCAGTATAAATTATATGTCGCTGACAGGTTTAAGAAGTAAAAGACAAGTTATATAATACCCGACCCCTCATGAATAAGAAGGATATAAAAAAGGAGTCCAAATAGGTGATGATGTGAGATTTAAGGTAAATATTAAATATTTCCCTAATAGAGCAGGAATATGGGTGCATAATACATTATATAAGATTATTCAGGACTTTGTGATACCTTTATATTTCTGTTTGGGACTCACTTAATCTTGTTCCTGGCCTAGGTAATTAAACATACTTGGGGACCGGGGTATGTGAATGGAAAGTTTTCCGATGGGGTTTTAAACAAAGTTTGGATATTAATGACTGTAGAGTAGATGTAGTAGTAACCCTCCAAAGAGTCACAGAAATAGACACGTAATGGAAGTATTGGGCTTACGCTGATGATTATGGACAAAATTTTTCCTGTCCACTAATCCAGTTGGTACAGACCAACTTCACGAAAGACCCAGGTCTTGTAGTGGATCTCAATAGATGTAAGGCTGTTGTTAATGTGACTGATTTGGGTTCAGAAGTATAGGAGAACAATCTCAACCTTAAAGCTCCTATAACTTATGTGTGGTGGGCTTGTAACAATAAAGGAGGCATAAGACAGGCATTACCTAAAGGGTGGAGGGGCACTTGTGTTCCGGTATTATTGGTCCAACCAGTTAGGATTAGACATCAGAGGCCAGTTCTTGACGGGATAACTAGGAAAAGGAGAAATCTAGGTTCTAATGAAGGCAGTTCTATTTGGATGGATGTCATAGGCATCGCAAGATAAGTTCCAGACGAATACAAAACTATGAATCAGATTGGCAAGGGTTTTATCACTATGTTCTTCTGGTGGGTAACGATAAATAAAAATGTTGATTGGATCAATTATATGTATTATAATCAACAAGGATTTGTGAATAAGACTAGAGATGCAGTGATGGGAATCTCTGAACAATTATCCGCCACCTCCCTCATGACCTGGCAAAATAGGTTGGCTCTAGATATGTTATTGGCTGAAAGGGTGGCGTCTGCAGAATGATGGGGGAATAATGTGCTGTACCTTCATCCCAAATAACACAGCTCCAGACGGATCAGTGACCAAGGCCATGGCTGGTTTAACCACATTAGCTCAGGAATTAGCGGAGAACTCTAGGGTAGATACTTCTCTGACGAGTTGGTTTGACAATATGTTTGGACAATGGAAAAATGTCATGATCACTGTGTTGTGGGCAACTTTGACCTGTATGACTGTGTTGGTGTTGTGTGGGTGCTGTTTGATTCCATGTGTGAGAGATCTCATTTCCAGGACTCTGGAGAAATCAGATGGAGAAATCAGATGGTGAGATATGGACCGATTCCGAGCCCTGACCAGTGGACATGCCTCCTGACCTAGTAGATGGCTCCAGTTCCTTTACTTATGAGGAACCCATGTTCGATGAGACAATTTTCAACGCTTAGATTAGACCATAAATGTTTATGCTGTTTCTTTTCATGAAGATCATAACGAAAAATCCTACCTAGAAGAGTTATGATTGGAAATAGGCCTAGAACAGTAATTGATGAGGGTCAGATGTAAATACATGTATTGGTTTTGTGTAATCGTTTTTGGGTGGCAATGATAATTCTAATCAAAATAGATGTGGTGTTATTTCTTTATAGGTTTTGTTTTTATTTGGTGTGGTGTCATTGCACACTGTCAAAATGCAAAAAAAGACAGAAGCAAGCACCAACACGTACACTCACTATTACCAAACCTATACCTACCGTACAAGAGACCACTCAGGGGCTCAACCCCCCCCTGAATGAGACGTTAGCTCCCCTAAACGCAACAAATGTCCAATTTTGGGAAGTCTCTAAATAATGCTAGTTTAGTTTAATAATTTGTAACCTATTTGTTTAAAATGCAATTGGTACTGCAACAATTGTAAATCTGAAAATAAAAACAAATTCTAATTAAACTAACACCCTCACCTCCATGTGGTCCTTGATCTTCCCCCACCTCCATGTGGTCCTTGATCTTCCCCCACCTCCATGTGGTCCTTGTTCTTCCCACACCTCCATGTGGTCCTTGTTCTTCCCCCACCTCCATGTGGTCCTTGTTCTTCCCCCACCTCCATGTGGTCCTTGTTCTTCCCCCACCTCCATGTGGTCCTTGTTCTTCCCCACCTCCATGTGGTCCTTGTTCTTCCCCCACCTCCATGTGGTCCTTGATCTTCCCCCACCTCCATGTGGTCCTTGTTCTTCCCACACCTCCATGTGGTCCTTGTTCTTCCCCCACCTCCATGTGGTCCTTGTTCTTCCCCCACCTCCATGTGGTCCTTGTTCTTCCCCCACCTCCATGTGGTCCTTGATCTTCCCCCACCTCCATGTGGTCCTTGATCTTCCCCACCTCCATGTGGTCCTTGTTCTTCCCCCACCTCCATGTGGTCCTTGTTCTTCCCCCACCTCCATGTGGTCCTTGTTCTTCCCCCACCTCCATGTGGTCCTTGATCTTCCCCCACCTCCATGTGGTCCTTGATCTTCCCCACCTCCATGTGGTCCTTGATCTTCCCCCACCTCCATGTGGTCCTTGTTCTTCCCCCACCTCCATGTGGTCCTTGATCTTCCCCCACCTCCATGTGGTCCTTGATCTTCCCCCACCTCCATGTGGTCCTTGATCTTCCCCCACCTCCATGTGGTCCTTGATCTTCCCCCACCTCCATGTGGTCCTTGATCTTCCCCCACCTCCATGTGGTCCTTGATCTTCCCCCACCTCCATGTGGTCCTTGATCTTCCCCCACCTCCATGTGGTCCTTGATCTTCCCCCACCTCCATGTGGTCCTTGATCTTCCCCCACCTCCATGTGGTCCTTGATCTTCCCCCACCTCCATGTGGTCCTTGTTCTTCCCACACCTCCATGTGGTCCTTGTTCTTCCCCCACCTCCATGTGGTTCTTGATCTTCCCCCACCTCCATGTGGTCCTTGATGTTCCCCCACCTCCATGTGGTCCTTGTTCTTCCCACACCTCCATGTGGTCCTTGTTCTTCCCCCACCTCCATGTGGTTCTTGATCTTCCCCACCTCCATGTGGTCCTTGATCTTCCCCCACCTCCATGTGGTCCTTGTTCTTCCCCCACCTCCATGTGGTCCTTGATGTTCCCCACCTCCATGTGGTCCTTGTTCTTCCCCCACCTCCATGTGGTCCTTGTTCTTCCCCCACCTCCATGTGGTCCTTGTTCTTCCCCCACCTCCATGTGGTCCTTGTTCTTCCCCCACCTCCATGTGGTCCTTGATCTTCCCCCACCTCCATGTGGTCCTTGTTCTTCCCCCACCTCCATGTGGTCCTTGTTCTTCCCCCACCTCCATGTGGTCCTTGTTCTTCCCCCACCTCCATGTGGTCCTTGTTCTTCCCCCACCTCCATGTGGTCCTTGTTCTTCCCCCACCTCCATGTGGTTCTTGTTCTTCCCCCACCTCCATGTGCATGACTGCTTCTGTTCATGCCACATTTAAAGGTAATACATTTTTACTGTTAAATTACAATTAGAACTCTGAAAGAGACTGTGGCTGAATACCAACAAACACCATTATGATACATGTAATGTCTTACAGATAGAGGTATAACTTTGTATTTGTCAATTCTTCTACAGAGAATATCCAGGCATATTCCTGTCTCTTTGAGTGAAACCCTCAACCTGTCTCAACCTTTGTTGTTCACGTCCCCATCAGACTTTGAGAAGTCAGTGGGGGAATATTGAAAATGTATGTGTGTGTGTATTTTTGTGTGTTTGCATACACATCCACATACACACACACGTAGTGTACACATACACACCCACATACACACCCACAAAAACGTACTGTACACATACACACCCACATACACACCCACATACACACCCACAGAAATGTACTGTACACATACACACTCACATACACACCCACATACACACCCACATAAATGTACTGTACACATAAACACAAACATAGACACCCACATACACACCCACATACATGTACTGTACACATACACACTCACATACACACCCACATACACGTACTGTACACATACACATACATACCCACATACATGTACTGTACACATACACACCCACATACACACCCACATACACGCACTGTACACATACACATACACACCCACACCCACTAACACATCCATGTACACGTACTGTACACATACACACCCACATACACGTATTGTACACATACACACCCACATACATGTACTGTACATATACACACCCACATACACATACACACCCACATACACACCCACATGCACGTACTGTACACATACACACCTACATACACACCCACATACACGTACTGTACACATACACACCCACATACACACCCACATACACACCCACATACATGTACTGTACACATACACACCCACATACACGTACTGTACACATACACACCCACATACACATACACACCCACATACACACCCACATACACACCCACATGCACGTACTGTACACATACACACCCACATACACACCCACATACAGACCCACATACTCACCCTACAACTCAAGCACCATTCTCAGCAGTCTATATTGTTTACCTTCATACATCAACAGAGTTCATTGCGGAATGACAATAGATTTTTAGGCATTTACAGGATTCTGCCCGAAAGCTAATTACAAGTCTGTAATTAGTGGGAGTGAAAACTTAAGTGTTCTCAATCGAAACAACAGATAGACACTTACCGAGTGCTGTGATGTGCTTGAGCCTGACAATACAGTCTCTCAACACGACCTGAGAGCCAGGAGAGCCACTTAAAAGAAGACTGACGAACTAGGAGACAGCTAGGAGCAAGGTTGCACACACACGCACGCACAGTCCCCGGGCGCCGAAGACATGGATGTCGATTAAGGCAGCCCCCCGCACCTCTCTGATTCAGAGGGGTTGGGTTAAATGCGGAAGACACATTTCGGTTGAATGCATTCGGTTGTACAACTGACTAATAATGGTGACTTTGACTTTGACTTTGACACACTTGAACCTAAGAGCCACTGACTGTAGAAGAGGGACTGAAGAGACAGGAGATGTTCATTGTTATGTTATGGTAGGCTAAGGAGTGAAGGGGGCCAAGAGAATGAATCTCTGTTTCCCTGGGAGGGGTACTATACGGCCATTCCACGCCAGCATAGTTGGAGAATATTTTTTGGTATCTCAGGTACCTCTTGGGAGGAAGGTTGTTTGACATGCTTTTTACATTAGTATCACAAACAGTTAAAAGAAAAATCATGATGAAAGTGGACATTTTAGGCCCTTTTAATACCTACTGAATACATTTGCCGTCAGACCAAATGATCTGTATACTCTGCATGATACAGACAACATCCTGCTGTCATTTTTCTGTTTCTATTTTATTGAACCTTTATTTGACTAGGCAAGTCATTATACTCCTTATAGTGTGCTCTTAACATATGGAGTATGTCTAGATTTGGAAATAAACATTTTCACATTAAAAATATTAATATGACTATCCTAAAAGATTTTGTGTGGTTAATTTTAACACATATTTTAAAAAGCATGTCAAACATCCTTCCTCCCAATAAAGTTTCTATGTGGGAATTGACATAATAATCTGAGATACCCCCTGAACAATTGGACTATGCTGGCATGGAAGCCCCTTAGGTGCTTGGCCATCTGTTATGAGGGGGGTGACACCATCACTCTTCCTACTTTTGTCCCTCCTGCTCTCTCTCACATTCTCTTTACTCTCAATCCTCTTGACTCCCTCACACCTTAGCCTCCTTGCCTTCTCCTCCTTGCCTTCTCCTTTCACCCTTTACCTTCCTCTCTACCTCTCTGACTCCAAGGTGTCTCCTCTATCTCATTCTCTCTCTCTCTGATGACACAATCTTCCTGCTGTGTCCCCCCTCTCTCTCTCAATTCAATTCAAGGGCTTTATTGGTATGGGAAACATATGTTAACGTTGCCAAAGCAAGTGAAGTAGACAATAAACAAAAGTGAAATAAACAATAAAATCTCTCTCTCAATTTCCATTTAATGGCATGGGAAACATATTTTTCCATTGCAAATGTGAAATAAACAATAAATATACAAATTAACAGTAAACATTACACTCACAAAAGCTCCAAAAGAATAATCTCTCTCTCTCTCTCTCTCTCTCTCTCTCTCTCTCTCTCTCTCTCTCTCTCTCTCTCTCAATTCAATTCAATTCAATTCAAGGGCTTTATTGGTATGGAAAACATATGTTAAGATTGTCAAAGCAAGTGAAATAGATAATAAAAAAAGTGAAATAAACAGCACAAATGTACAGTAAACATTACACTCACAAAAGTTCAAAAAGAATAAAGACATTTCAAATGTCATTATGTGTCTCGACTTCCGCTGAAGTTGTTCCCTCTCCTTGTTCGGGCGGTGGTCGGCGGTCAATGTCACCGGTCTTCTAGCCATCGTCGATCCACTTTTTTCATTTTTCATTTGTTTTGTCTTGTGTTCCCACACACCTGGTTTCAATTCCCAAATGAAGTGTCATGTATTTAACCCTCTGTTTCCCCCATGTCTTTGTGTGTGATTGTTCATTTTTGTTCAGGTCGGTATTGTTTCCGTCTGGTTTGTGCCTGGTTCCATTTATTCACCCGTGTTCTGTGGCAACAGTTCTTTTGCACTTTGTATTATGGTTTTACTTTGTGCTGTCTAAGTAAAGGGTGTTTGGTTCACTCGTCTCTGCTCTCCTGTGCCTGACTTCATACACCAGCTACACCCACCCATCTGACATTATGTCTATATGCAGTGTTGTAACGATGTGCAAACTGTTAAAGTACAAAAATAAAATAAATAAATAAACATAAGGTTGTATTTTAAATGGTGTTTGTTTTTCACTGGTTGCCCTTTTCTTGTGGCAACAGGTCACAAATCTTGCTGCTGTGGTGGCATACTGTGGTACTTCACCCATTAGATATGGGACTTTATCAAAATTGTGTTTGTTTTCGAATTCTTTGTGGATCAGTGTAATCTGAGGAAAATCTGTGTGTCTAATATGGTCATAGATTTGGCAGGAGGTTTGGAAGTGCACCTCAGTTTCCACCTCATTTTGTGGGCAGTGTGCATATAGCCTGTCTTCTCGGTGGCATTTCTCAAAAGCAAGGCTGTTATCTCTCTCTCCATCTCTCTTTCTCTCTCTCTTTCTTCGTCTCTCTCTCGCTCTCTCTGAATTTCAGATAATTAAATTTAAGGGCTTTATTGGCATGGGAAACATATGTTAAAATTGTCAAAGCAAGTAAAATAGATAATAAAAAAACTTTAATAAACAACCATAATTTACAGCAAACATTTCACTCACAAAAGTTGCAAAAGAATAAAGACATTTAAAATGTAATTATGTCTATATACAGTGTTGAAACGATGTGCAAATGGTTAAAGTAGAAAAGGGAAAATAAATAAACATCAATATGGGTTGTATTTACAATGGTGTTTGTTCTTCACTGTTTGCCCTTTTCTTGTGGCAACATGACACACATCTTGTTGCTGTGATGGCACACTGTGGTACTTCACCAGTAGAGGAGTACCCAGTATGGGAGTTTATCAAAATCGGGTTTGTTTTCAAATTCTTTGTGTATCTGTGTAACCTGAGGGAAATACAGTGGGGGAAAAAAGTATTTAGTCAGCCACCAATTGTGCAAGTTCTCTCACTTCAAAAGATGAGAGAGGCCTGTAATTTTCATCATAGGTACACTTCAACTATGACAGACAAAATGAGGAAAAGAAAATCCAGAAAATCACATTGTAGGATTCTTAATGAATTTATTTGCAAATTATGGTGGAAAATAAGTATTTGGTCACATACAAACAAGCAAGATTTCTGGCTCTCACAGACCTGTAACTTCTTCTTTAAGACTCAAATACCAGTGGGTCGCTAGCGGGATCATCCCGACACTACCAGCTAAAACCTGTAGCGCCAGATTTAAAATCCGAAAATTGAATTATTAAACATCCAGCTATATACAAGTGTTCCATACTCATCAAAAGCTCTGTTTCTAGGCAATATCACAGCGTTGTCAGATTTCAAAAAGGCTTTACGGCGAAAGCAGCACATTCATTTGTTTGAGGGTAGCACCTCACATATTTTCCAATAGCCATGTATCGATTAGCAATCATGGCACACACATAACACATTTCACAGCGAAAACAAAGTAATTACCTGTTGAAGAACTTCTGCTGAGGTCTTCCTAAGTGTCCAACGAAGACAATCCATGGTTCTTTTGTTAGAAAAAGTAACGTCTTTTATCCATAAATCCTCCATTTGGTTCATGCAAAACGACAGCCTCCATTACTCTTTTGAAACGCGGCGCCAACTCGTTCAAATGTTACCTATAAACTTGTCCAAAAACAATCAAACATAGTTTTAAATGTATCCTTAGGAACCCTTTTACGTATATGTACTATTATAAATCAGCCGGAATATAAACTGAACGCTAAAAACGATAAATAAGGCACAGCGCGCCTTCTCATGCACGCGCACTCTGAAGAGTTTTCATAACGTGGTCTCTCGTTCCATGTTGTGTATCAATGGCCGAAATTCCCCCCAAGATGGAGTAAAACACCGTCTCGTGGTTGATGACATCATAAGGAAGCGACGTGCACTGAGTTCACATGCCTATATATGGTCATTTTGGATAGGGAGGGGCTCAAAAATGAGCAATGTGTCAAAATGACTTTTTTCAGGACAGAGATTCCTCAGGGTTTTGCCTGCCAAATGCGTTGTGATTGACCCACAGACAAATGGTTAACAGTTTTGGAAAATTAAGAGTGTTTCCTATCCAATGGTACTAAATATATGCATATCCCATTTTCTGGGCCTAAATGGGAGGCATTTTACTTTGGGCACGCCAGGCTCTCCAAAACAGTCAGTTTTTCTGCTGGAGCCGGTGAAGTTTAAGAGGCTCCTCTGTCCTCCACTCATTACCTGTATTAATGGCACCTGTTTGAACTTGTTATCAGTATAAAAAGACACCTGTCCACAACCTCAAACAGTCACACTCCAAACTCCACTATGGCCAAGACCAAAGAGCTGTCAAAGGACACCAGAAACAAAATTGTAGAACTGCACCAGGTTGGGAAGACTGAATCTGCAATAGGTAAGCAGCTTGGTTTGAAGAAATCAACTGTGGGAGCAATTATTAGGAAATGGAAGACATACAAGACCACTGATAATCTTCCTCGATCTGGGGCTCCACATAAGATCTCACCCCGTGGGGTCAAAATGATCACAAGAACGGTGAGCAAAATCCCAGAACCACACGGGGACCTAGTGAATGACCTGCAGAGAGCTGGGACCAAAGTAACAAAGCCTACCATCAGTAACACACTACGCCACCAGGGACTCAAATCCTGCAGTGCCAGACGTGTCCCCCTGCTTAAGCCAGTACATGTTCAGGCCCGTCTAAAGTTTGCTAGAGAGCATTTGGATGATCCAGATGAGGATTGGGAGAATGTCAGATGAAAGCAAAATATAACTTTTTGGTAAAAACTCAACTCGTCGTGTTTGGAGGACAAAGAATGCTGAGTTGCATCCAAAGAACACCATACCTACTGTGAAGCATGGGGGTGGAAACATCATGCTTTGGGGCTGTTTTTCTGCAAAGGGACCAGGACGACTGATCCGTGTAAAGGAAAGAATGAATGGGGCCATGTATCGTGAGATTTTGAGTGAAAACCTCCTTCCATCAGCAAGGGCATTGAAGATGAAACGTGGCTGGGTCTTTCAGCATGACAATGATCCCAAACACACCGCCCGGGCAACAAAGGAGTGGCTTCAGAAGAAGCATTTCAAAGGTCCTGGAGTGGCCTAGCCAGTCTCCAGATCTCAACCCCATAGAAAATCTTTGGAGGGAGTTGAAAGTCCGTGTTGCCCAGCGACAGCCCCAAAACATCACTGCTCTAGAGGAGATCTGCATGGAGGAATGGGCCAAAATACCAGCAACAGTGTGTGAAAACCTTGTGAAGACTTACAGAAAACATTTGACCTCTGTCATTGCCAACAAAGGGTATATACCAAAGTATTGAGATAAACTTTTGTTATTGACCAAATACTTATTTTCCACAATAATTTGCAAATAAATTCCTAAAAAATCCTACAATGTGATTTTCTGGATTTTTTTTCCTCATTTTGTCTGTCATAGTTGAAGTGTACCTATGATGAAAATTACAGGCCTCTCTCATCTTTTTAAGTGAGAGAACTTGCACAATTGGTGGCTGACTAAATACTTTTTTTCCCCACTGTATGTGTCTCAAATATGGTCATACATTTGGCATGAGGTTAGGAAGTGCAGCTCAGTTTCCACCTCATTTTGTGGGCAGTGTGCACATAGCCTGTCTTGTCTTGAGAGCCAGGTCTGCCTACGGCAGTCTGTACATAGTCAAAGCTTTCCTTAAGTTTGTGTCAGTCACAGTGGTCAGGTATTCTGCCATTGTGTACTCTCTGTTGAGGGCCAAATAGCATTCTAGATTGTTCTGTTTTTTGTTAATTCTTTCCACTGTGTCAAGTAATTATTGTTTAGTTTTTTCATTATTTGGTTGAGTCTAATTGTGTCGCTGTCCTGGGGCTCTGTGGGGTCTGTTTGTGTTTGTGAACAGAGCCCCAGCACCAGCTTGCTTACGGGGACTCTTCTCCAGGTTCATCTCTCTGTAGGTGATGGCTTTGTTATGGAAGGTTGGGAATCACTTCCTTTTAGGTGGTTGTAGAATTTAACGGCTCTTTTCTGGATTTTGATCATTAGCGGGTATCGGCCTAATTCTGCTCTGCATGCATTATTTTGTGTTTTACTTTGTACACAAAGGATATTTTTGCAGAATTCTGCATGCAGAGTCTCAATTTGGTGTTTGTCCCATTTTGTGAATTCTTGGTTGGTGAGCGGACCCCAGACCTCACAACCGTAACGGGCAATGGGTTCTATAACGGATTCAAATATTTTTTTTGCCAGATCCTAATTGGTATGTCGAATGTTCTTTTTGTGTTTTTATGTTCCTTTTGATGGCATAGAAGGCCCTTCTTGCCTTGTCTCTCAGATCGTTCACAGCTTTGTGGAAGTTACCTGTGGCGCTGATGTTTAGGCCAAGGTATGTATAGTTTTTTCATGTGTTCTAGGGCAAAGGTCTAGATGGAATTTGCATTTGTGGTCCTGGCAACTGGACCTTTTTGGAACATTATTTTGGTCTTACTGAAATGTACTGTCAGGGCCCAGGTCTCGCAGAATTTGTGCAGAAGATCTAGGTGCTGCTGTAGGCCCCCTGGTTGGTGACAGAAGCACCAGATCATCAGCAAACAGTAGACATTTGACTTCAGATTCTAGTAGTGAGGCCGGGTGCTGCAGACTGTGCTAGTGCCCTCACCAATTCGTTGGTATATATGTTGAAGAGAGTGGGGCTTAAGCTGCATCCCTGTCTCAACCCATGGCCCTGTGGAAAGAAACGTGTGTTTTTTGCCAATTTTATCCGCAGACTTGTTGTTTGTGCAGATGGATTTTATAATGTCATATTTTTTTCACCCAACACCACTTTTCATTCATTTGTATGGCGGACCCTCATGCCAAATTGAGTTGAAGGCTTTTTTGAATTCAACAAAGCATGAGATTACTTTGCCTTTGTTTTGGTTTGTTTGTTTGTCAATTAGGGTGTGCAGGGTGAATATGTGGTCTGTCATACGATTATTTGGTAAAAAGAAAATGTGATATTTGCTCAGTACATTGTTTTCACTGAGGAAATGTACAAGTCTGCTATTAATGATAATGCAGAGGATTTTCACAAGGTTGCAGTTGACGCACATCCCACGGTAGTTATTGTGGTCAAATCTGTCTCCACTTTTGTGGATTAGGATGATCAGTCCTTGGTTCCAAATATTTGGGAAGATGCAAGAGCTAAGAATGATATTAAAAAGTTATAGCCTATTGGAATTTCTTGTCTGTATATTTGATCATTTCATTGAGGATACCATCAACACCACAGGCCTTTTTGAGTTGAAGGGTTTTTATTTTGTCCTGAAGTTCATTCAAGGTAATTGGACATTCCAGTTGGATTCTTGTAGTCTTTAATATTCGATTCTAAGATTTGTATTTGATCATGTATATGTTTTTGCTGTTTGTTCTCTGTTATAGAGCTAAAAATATTTGAGAAGTGGTTTACCCATACATCTCCATTTTGGAAAGAGAATTATTTGTGTTGTTGTTTGTTTAGTGTTTTCCAATTTTCCCAGAAGTGGTTAGAGTCTATTGGATTCTTCAATTACATTGAGCTGATTTCTGACGTGCTGTTCCTTCTTTTTCAGTAGTGTATTTCTGTATTGTTTTAGTGATTCACTAGAGTGAAGGCGTAGACTCAGGTTTTCTGGGTCTCTATGTTTTTGTTTGGACAGGTTTCTAAATTTGTTTCTTAGGTTTTTGCATTTTCATCAAACCGTTTGTCATTGTTGTTCATTTTCTTCGGTTTTCTGTTTTACATTTTTTGATTTTATAGGGAAGCTGAGAGGTCAAATATACTGTTTAGATTTTCTACTGCCAAATGTACACCTTCATTATTACAGTGAAACATTTTGTCCATTTTGTTGTCTAAACGGTCTTGAATTTGTTGTTGTCTAATAGTTTTTTGGTAGGTTTCTACACTACATTCCTTCCAGCTATAACATTTCTTAATATTACTCAGTTCCTTTGACTTTGATGCCTCATTATTGAATATTGCTCTGTTCAAGTAGACTGATTTTGCTGTGATCTGATAGGGGTGTCAGTGGGCTGACTGTGAACGCTCTGAGAGACTCTGGGTAGAGGTCAGTGATAAAGTAGTCTACAGTACTACTGCCAGGTGATGAGCTATAGGTGTACCTACCATAGGAGTCCCCTCGAAGCCTACCATTGACTATGTACATACCCAGCGTGCAACAGAGCTGCAGGAGTTGTGACCCGTTTTTGTTGGTTATGTTGTCATAGTTGTGCCTAGGGGGTCATATGGGGGAGGGAATGCTGTCACCTCTCTCTCTCTCTCTCTCTCTCTCTCTCTCTCTCTCTCTCTCTCTCTCTCTCTCTCTCTCTCTCTCTCTCTCTCTCACACTCTCAATCTCTCTCTTTCTCTGGCTCATTTTTCGCTTTCTGCAAATTTTTCTCTCACCTTCATATCTCACTATCTGCGACCTCTCTTTCTCTCTGATTCTGTCTCCTCCCTCTCTCCTCCCTCTGCCTTCCCCCTCTCATTTTCTCTCGCTCTCTCTCTCTCTCTTCCACCCCCCCATCTTTCTAATCCAACAGGGTGATGGTCTGACTGTAGCTTGGATTCATTGAGTCCATAACAGGTCTGTATATTTGTGCTCACTGAACACAACCCAGACATGACTGTAAGGCCCTCTAGCAGTTCCTGCATTCATAAAGAGCAAGAGTTTAGAGTGCTGATCTAGGATCAGTTTTGCCTTTCCGATCATAATGAATACGATTATATGGACACAGGGGATCTGTTCCTAGATCAGCACTGCTACTCTAAGACGCTTTACGAACATGGGCCCAGGTGTCCCAGATCCCCAATTAAAAGAAAGAATGGAATTATGTTTTGGCCCACCAGGACCTCAGAGCCCTGCTGGAGGACAATGACTTCACAGTAAACCTGTTCTCTCTCTTTTCCTCAGCTCATCATTAGTCTCTCTATCTTCAGGTGGTGTCAGTGAACTTATAATATCCCTCCACCACCATACCAAATCACTCCTCCAGATCACTCCGACAAACCAAATCACTGCTCCAGATCACACTGCCCAAACAAATCACTCCTCTAGGTCACACTGCCCAAACAAATCACTCCTCTAGATCACTTCGCCAAACCAAGTAACTCATCCAGATCACACTGCCCAAACAAATTACTCCTCTAGATCACAGTGCCCAAACAAATTACTCCTCTAGATCACAGTGCCCAAACAAATTACTCCTCTAGATCACAGTGCCCAAACAAATTACTCCTCTAGATCACACTGCCCAAACAAATTACTCCTCTAGATCACAGTGCCCAAACAAATTACTCCTCTAGATCACAGTGCCCAAACAAATTACCCCTCTAGATCACTCCGCCAAACCAAATCACTGCTCCAGATCACACTGCCCAAACAAATCACTCCTCTAGATCACACTGCCCAAACAAATCACTCCTCCAGATCACTCCGCCAAAACAAAATCACTCCTCCAGATCACTCCGCCAAAACAAAATCACTCCTCCAGATCAAACTGCCCAAACCAAATCACTCCTCTAGATCACAGTGCCCAAACAAATTACTCCTCTAGATCACACTGCCCAAACAAATTACTCCTCTAGATCACACTGCCCAAACAAATTACTCCTCTAGATCACACTGCCCAAACAAATTACTCTTCTAGATCCCACTGCCCACACAAATTACCCCTCTAGATCACACTGCCCAAACAAATTACCCCTCTAGATCACACTGCCCAAACAAATTACTCATCTAGATCACAGTGCCCAAACAAATTACTCCTCTAGATCACTCTGCCCAAACAGATTACTCCTCTAGATCACAGTGCCCAAACAAATTACTCCTCTAGATCACAGTGCCCAAACAAATTACTCCTCTAGATCACACTGCCCAAACAAATCACTCCTCTAGATCACAGTGCCAAAACAAATCACTCCTCTAGATCACAGTGCCCAAACAAATTACCCCTCTAGATCACTCCGCCAAACCAAATCACTGCTCCAGATCACACTGCCCAAACAAATCACTCCTCTAGATCACACTGCCCAAACAAATCACTCCTCCAGATCACTCCGCCAAAACAAAATCACTCCTCCAGATCACTCCGCCAAAACAAAATCACTCCTCCAGATCAAACTGCCCAAACCAAATCACTCCTCTAGATCACAGTGCCCAAACAAATTACTCCTCTAGATCACACTGCCCAAACAAATTACTCCTCTAGATCACAGTGCCCAAACAAATTACTCCTCTAGATCACTCTGCCCAAACAGATTACTCCTCTAGATCACAGTGCCCAAACAAATTATTCCTCTAGATCACAGTGCCCAAACAAATTACTCCTCTAGATCACACTGCCCAAACAAATCACTTGTCTAGATCACAGTGCCAAAACAAATCACTCCTCTAGATCACAGTGCCCAAACAAATTACCCCTCTAGATCACTCCGCCAAACCAAATCACTGCTCTAGATCACACTGCCCAAACAAATCACTCCTCTAGATCACACTGCCCAAACAAATCACTCCTCCAGATCACTCCGCCAAAACAAAATCCCTCCTCCAGATCACTCCGCCAAAACAAAATCACTCCTCCAGATCAAACTGCTCAAACCAAATCACTCCTCTAGATCACAGTGCCAAACAAATTACTCCTCTAGATCACACTGCCCAAACAAATTACTCCTCTAGATCACACTGCCCAAACAAATTACTCCTCTAGATCACACTGCCCAAACAAATTACTCTTCTAGATCCCACTGCCCAAACAAATTACCCCTCTAGATCACACTGCCCAAACAAATTACCCCTCTAGATCACACTGCCCAAACAAATTACTCATCTAGATCACAGTGCCCAAACAAATTACTCCTCTAGATCACAGTGCCCAAACAGATTACTCCTCTAGATCACAGTGCCCAAACAAATTACTCCTCTAGATCACAGTGCCCAAACAAATTACTCCTCTAGATCACACTGCCCAAACAAATCACTCCTCTAGATCACAGTGCCCAAACAAATCACTCCTCTAGATCACAGTGCCCAAACAAATTACTCCTCTAGATCACAGTGCCCAAACAAATTACTCCTCTAGATCACACTGCCCAAACAAATTACTCCTCTAGATTACACTGCCCAAACAAATTACTTGTCCAGATCACACCGCCAAAACAGATTACTCCTCCCAGCCTCTGTGTGTGTACTATACGGGTGCACATGTGTGAGTGTTTATGTTTACAGTATGTGTATATATAGACCAAAAGTATTTGGACACCTGCTCGTCGAACATCTCATTCCAAAATCATTGACTTCAATTAGGAGTTGGTCCCCCTGTTGCTGCTATAACAGCCTCCACTCTTCTGGGAAGGCTTTCCACTAGATGATGGAACATTGCTGCTATAACAGCCTCCACTCTTTTGGGAAGGCTTTCCACTAGATGATGGAACATTGCTGCTGGGACTTGCATTCAGCCACAAGAGCATTAGTGAGGTTGGGCACTGATGTTTGCCGATTAGGCCAAACACCAAAAGGTGTTCAATGGGGTTAAGGTCAGGGCTCTGTGCAGGCCAGTAAAGTTCTTCCACATCAGATCTCGACAAACAATTTCTGTATGGACCTCACTTTGTGCACAGGGGCATTGTCATGCTGAAACAGGAAAGAGCCTTCCTAAACTGTTGACACAAAGTTGGAAGGACAGAATCATCTAAAATGTCACTGTATGCGGGGCCCGAACCATGAAAAACCGCACAAGACCATCATTCCTCCTCCACCAAACACAGTTGGCACTATGCATTGGGGTAGGTGGCATTCTCCTGGCATCCGCCAAAACCCAGATTCATCCGTCGGACTGCCAGATGGTGAGGCGTGATTCATCACTCCAGAGAACACATTTCCACTGCTCCAGAGTCCAATTACAGCTAGCTTTACACCACTCCAGCCGACGCTTGGCATTGCGCATGGTGATCTTAGGCTTGTACAACCATGGAAACCCATTTCATGAAGCTCCCGACGAACAGTTCTTGTGCTGACATTGCTTCTAGATGCAGTTTGCACGATTTTTACACGCTATGCGCTTCAGCACTCGGTGGTCCCGTTCTGTGAGTTGTGTGGCATACCAATCCGTGGCTGAGCCGTTGTTTCTCCTAGACGTTTCCACTTCAAAATATCAGCACTTACAGTTGACCAGGGCAGCTCTATAAGGGCAGAAATTTGACAAACTGACTTGTTGGAAAGGTGGCATCCTATGACAGTGCCACGTTGAAAGTCACTGAGCTCTTCATTTAGGCCATTCTACTGCCAATGTTGATCTGTGGAGATTGCATGGCTGTGTGCTCAATTTTATACAGCGGTCAGCAACGGGTGTGACTGAAATAGCCAAATCCACTAATTTGAAGGGGTGTCCACATACTTTTTATATACACAGTATAGTGTAGGAACACCTTCCCAATATTGAGTTGCACCCCTTTTGCACTGAGAAAAGCCTCAATTCGTCGGGGCATGGACTCTACAAGGTGTCGAAAATGTTCCACAGGGATGCTGGCCCATGTTGACTGCAATGCTTCCCAAAGTTGTGTCAAGCTGCTGGATGTCCTTTGGGTGGTGGGCCATTCTTGATACACACAGGGAACTGTTGATTCTGAAAAACCAAGCAGTGTTTCAGTTCTTGACACAAACTGGTGCTCCTGTCACCTACTACCATACCCCTTCAAAGGCACTTAAATATTTTGTCTTGCCCATTCAGCCTCTGAATGGCACACATACACAATCCATGTTCCTAATGTTTTATACACTCGGTGTATATGTGTGTTTGTGTGCACTATCCCTGTGCGTGTATTTGTGTGTAGTGCTGGCCGTCTGCTCTGACACTGATAAACGCCCAGGCTCTTTGAGGAGCGACTCAATCCCTCCTGGCTGTTTATTCCCTCCTATTATTTATCAGTGAGCCTAGCTGTGGCCTGGAGAGCCTGGGCGGGGCCCTGTCTGTCATGGGACAGTCTGTCTGCTGGAAGAAGTCTCAGCCTTGTCATAGAGGGAGTCACAGAGGCTGGGAGCAGAGCAGACAGGTCGCCCCCTCTGCTAATTTACACACTTGGAATGATACCGCTCAGCAACAGACAAATAGTGCTATAGAGCTTTAGTCTACCACCACCCAATTATTTCCAGAGGTGAATATCATTGCGAATATAATTTTTTCTGCCATAATGACTTGAGGTCCTTACAATTCACATAATGTGCCTTTCCTGGCATGGAAATACATATCCAATACAGAACCCTGTGCAAATATCACCCAATTACTCCCAGAGGCAAATTACAGCTAGAGTCACAGATGTTTATTGACCCAAACAGGTGGCAGGCAAAAGACAGGTCAAAGGCAGTCAGAGGTCCGTAATCCAGGTCAGAGTCAATAAGGTACAAAACGGCAGGCAGGCTCGAGGTCAGGACAGGCAGAATGGTCAGAACCTGGGATACTAGGAAACAGAACTTGAGAAAGCAGGTAGCCCGGGAAAACACGCTGGTAAGACCTGACAAGATGAACTGGCACAGACAAACAGAGAACACAGGTACAAATACACTGGGGATAATGGGGAAGATGGGCGACACCTGGAGGGGGGTGGAGACAAGCACAAAGACAGGTGGAACAGATCAGGGTGTGACACAAATAGAGCTTTCTGAGCTATGACTATCCTGCCATATGACTTTAGGTCCTTACAATTAATTAACATTGTATGCCTTTACTGACTTGGAATGATACAGCTCACCAACGGTTAGAGATCCAGAGCTTTGTATCACCCAATTATGCCCAGAGGTGAAAAGCTAGGTAGTCTATGACAATTTACTTCAGGTCCTTACAATTCACATGATATTATACTCATAGACAATACACTGAGTATACCAAACATGAATAACACCTTCCTAATACTGAGGTGCACTCCCTTTTGCCCTCAGAACAACCTCAATTCGTCGGGCATGGACTCTAAAAGGTGTCGAAAGCATTCTACAGGGATGCTGGCCCATGTTGACTCCAATGCTTCCCACAGTTGTGTCAAGTAGGCTGGATGTCCTTTGGGTGGTGGACCATTCTTGATACACATGGAAAACTGTTGAAAAACTCGGCAGTGTTGCAGTTCTTGATACAAACCGATGCACCTGGCACCTACTACCATACCCCGTTCAAAGGCACTTAAATATTTTGTCTTGCCCATTCACCCTCTGAATGGCACACATTCACAATCCATGTCTCAACTGGCTCAAGGCTTAAAAATTATTCTTTAACCTGTCTCCTCCGCTTCATCTACACTGATTGAAGTGAATTTAACACATGGCATCAATAAGGGATCATAGCTTTCACCTGGATTCACCTGGTCAGTCTGTCATGGAAAATACTGATTGTAAATCAGTTCTAAATTTCAATAAGGCCTACGGAGGTGTGGTAAATTGCCAATATACCACAGCTAAGGGCTGTTCTTATGCACAACGCAACACGGTGTGCCTGAATACAGCCCCTTAGCTGTTGTATATTGTCCATATATCACAAACCCCCGAAGTGCCTTATTGCTATTACAAACTGGTTAACAACGTAATTAGAGCAATAAAAAGTCCTGTTTTGTCATAACCGTGGTATACGGTCTGATATACCACGGCTTTCAGCCAATCAGCATTCAGGGCTCGAACCACCCGGTATACATTTCTGATTATACTGTAGATGAACTGTATATACAGTGGGGCAAAAAAGTATTTAGTCAGCCACCAATTGTGCAAGTTCTCCAACTTAAAAAGATGAGAGGCCTGTAATTTTCATCATAGGTACACTTCAACTATGACAGACGAAATGAGAAAAAGAAATCCAGAAAATCACATTGTAGGATTTTTAATTTATTTATTTGCAAATTATGGTGGAAAATAAGTATTTGGTCAATAACAAAAGTTTATCTCAATACTTTGTTATATACCCTTTGTTGGCAATGACAGAGGTCAAACGTTTTCTGTAAGTCTTCACAAGGTTTTCACACACTGTTGCTGGTATTTTGGCCCATTCCTCCATGCAGATCTCCTCCAGAGCAGTGATGTTTTGGGGCTGTCGCTGGGCAACACGGACTTTCAACTCCCTCCAAAGATTTTCTATGGGGTTGAGATCTGGAGACTGGCTAGGCCACTCCAGGACCTTGAAATGCTTCTTCTGAAGCCACTCCTTCGTTGCCCGGGCGGTGTGTTTGGGATCATTGTCATGCTGAAAGACCCAGCCACGTTTCATCTTCAATGCCCTTGCTGATGGAAGGAGGTTTTCACTCAAAATCTCATGATACATGTCCCCATTCATTCTTTCCTTTACACGGATCAGTCGTCCTGGTCCCTTTGCAGAAAAACAGCCCCAAAGCATGATGTTTCCACCCCAATGCTTCACAGTAGGTATGGTGTTCTTTGGATGCAACTCAGCATTCTTTGTCCTCCAAACACGACGAGTTGAGTTTTTACCAAAAAGTTCTATTTTGGTTTCATCTGACCATATGACATTCTCCCAATCCTCATCTGGATCATCCAAATGCTCTCTAGCAAACTTCAGATGGGCCTGAACATGTACTGGCTTAAGCAGGGGGACACGTCTGGCACTGCAGGATTTGAGTCCCTGGCGGCGTAGTGTGTTACTGATGGTAGGCTTTGTTACTTTGGTCCCAGCTCTCTGCAGGTCATTCACTAGGTCCCCCCGTGTGGTTCTGGGATTTTTGCTCACCGTTCTTGTGATCATTTTGACCCCATGGGGTGAGATCTTGCGTGGAGCCCCAGATCGAGGAAGATTATCAGTGGTCTTGTATGTCTTCCATTTCCTAATAATTGCTCCCACAGTTGATTTCTTCAAACCAAGCTGCTTACCTATTGCAGATTCAGTCTTCCCAACCTGGTGCAGGTCTACAATTTTGTTTCTGGTGTCCTTTGACAGCTCTTTGGTCTTGGCCATAGTGGAGTTTGGAGTGTGACTGTTTGAGGTTGTGGACAGGTGTCTTTTATACTGATAACAAGTTCAAACAGGTGCCATTAATACAGGTAATGAGTGGAGGACAGAGGAGCCTCTTAAAGAAGAAGTTACAGGTCTGTGAGAGCCAGAAATCTTGCTTGTTTGTATGTGACCAAATACTTATTTTCCACCATAATTTGCAAATAAATTCATTAAAAATCCTACAATGTGATTTTCTGGATTTTTTTCCCTCATTTTGTCTGTCATAGTTGAAGTGTACCTATGATAAAAATTACAGGCCTCTCTCATCTTTTTAAGTGAGAGAACTTGCACAATTGGTGGCTGACTAAATACTTTTTTGCCCCACTGTAGATGCAGAGCCTTGTGCTACCACCAACTCATTATTTCTAGAGGCAAATAAAGCTTTCTAGGTTACCACCAGCCTTTTGACTTGAGGGTCATGTGCTATGGTAGACAACAGGCAAACAATTATTGTTAATAATATACGATATGCTCTACACTGTATACTTAACTAAGCCTAATTGGAAGCAAAGACAAGGGTGTTAAGACGAGGGAATGAATAGGCTGTTGTTTGGAACTTCAAAGTGATATTTCAGCTCCCCACCAGTGTTTTGATTAACTGGGTCAAGGACCACTTCTATTCTTTCTGTTTTAGCCATCAAGTGTGTGTGTGTGTGTGTGTGTGTGTGTGTGTGTGTGTGTGTGTGTGTGTGTGTGTGTGTGTGTGTGTGTGTGTGTGTGTGTGTGTGTGTGTGTGTGTGTGTGTGTGTGTGTGTGTGGTGTCATCTATGGCTGTATATTTTAGTGTGTATTGTTACCTGTTTAGTTTAACAGAGAGAGAGAGAGAGAGAGAGAGAGAGAGAGAGAGAGAGAGAGAGAGAAAAAACATAAGAGAGAGAGAGAGACAGAGAGACAGAGAGAGAGAGAGAGAGAGAGAGAGAGAGAGAGGGAGAGAATGAGTGAAAACATGACAGAGAACAATGGAGACCGAGAGAGAGAGAGAACAAGAGAAATAGAGACACACACAGAGAAAGAGAAAGAAAGATATGCAATAACAGCAATCATTTCTGCCTCCTGGTGTTGCTGTGTTATCTGATGCACTGTAGTGTGTTTCTGAGAAATAACTCAAATACAATTTTCCGACAACAGTTACAGATATGGCCAATCCGTTTTTCACAGCCAGCTGGGTAGTAGTGAATGAGGAAGTCAAACTGTCGCTTAGCAGAAGGGAACCACTCTATACTGGGCTGACGGATGGCTCCTTTTAGAGCCCAGATGTTTCTTTTCTGACGCTGTGATTCTGTTTAGCTGGCACAGGTGTTGGGAATAGAGAGAGAGATGTGGAAAGACGATGGGAACACTCATTTGCTCGTTCCTTTGGCACTCTTTCTCTCCGGTCTCTCCCTCTGTTTGGCGTTAGCTCTGGAGATTTATTCCCAGAATCAGGACCAGTTTCTGCCAGCCTGCCTTTTGTTCTGAGTCCGACCCTTCACACTCAATCATCACTAGGTGATTTACTGTGGATTAGTGTTCTCCTGTCCAACTTTTATGGTTGTTTATTGGGTACACATTTTGATTAAATAGCTGAAAAGGCTTTAATTAGACTTCTATGTGTGTGTGTGTCTAAAACAGTGGGAAGCGACAGTAACTCCATAAGGTATTACCCACCGTGTGTGTGTATGTGTGTGTGTGTATGTGTGTGTGCATATTGCTGTGTGCGTTGCTACCCTTTAAGTTTAAATGCACAGAGCCAAATCCAGATAAACAGTGCTCATTTACAAGGTGCATCGTTGTCTTTTATTTTATTTTAATAATATGATATTTTTTATTAAACAGTTAGTTATTAGGTTGACTGTTCTAGAGTGTTCAAGGGTGATCTAGCCTGTTAAAGAGATTCTCCGGTGCTTTTGTATACTTTTTTGCAAATATTTCTGAAAGTAGCTCGTCAAATAAGTGAAGATATGTGCACCACGTCACTGAGCTCTCTCTCTTGCTCTGCTGTGTGTTCATCATGTGCCTCTTGCGAGCTGTCACTCACATGTGGAGGGGCTGAAGCTCATTGGCTGAACTCAAATTGCTAGGGGGCCGGTCCATATAGGGGAAAATGTAGGGAAAATGGCGCAGCACAGCTTCCAGATAAAATAGGGATTTAGTGGCTAATTGAAGTAAAACAATAATTCTGTTCATATATTATGCATGTATGAACTACACATTGGCAAATACAGCCCAAAGCGGGAGATAAAAAAAAGACTTAGTAGTTGCCAAAGTTCCATAGCATGTCTTTAACGTAGCAAGGTGCATGCCCCACCCATCTGAGGATCTCTCCTTTTCAGCCGTCTATTTCCTGTGTTTGAGTGGGGCAAAATCCACTTGTCAATTAAATCTTGCTGTCACTTGTCAATTACTCTGGAAACTCTTTCCCACCCTTGCTAGTATCATTTGTTTTTTCCTGTTAACAGTACAACCTTGGAAACATTTGTAATGACCTGTCAAACACGCTCAGGTAATGGCTGGAATGAGATCAATGGAATACAATGGTTTACCAGTGTATCTATAAGAAGGACAACGATTGGTCGGGGAATTCATTTCCCAAATTAACATGTCAACATTTACCTCACAAGAAAATGTCTTTTTGTGAGTGTAGATTTTTTGTGCAAGTGAAGAAAGTAATCATATATAGTTTAAATGTTTACAAATTAGATGCGCTGAAATAAAAGCAATTTCCAAAAATGAACACTCAGATTATAGTGATACAATGTCTGATCTCTCCCTCCTCCCTCCCTCCCTCCCTCCCTCCCTCCCTCCCTCCCTCCCTCCCTCCACCCCCCCATACCTCCCTCCACCCCCCATACCTCCCTCCACGCCCCATACCTAACCCTCCACCCCCATACCTCCCTCCACCCCCTCCTCCATACCTCCCTCCAGATCTCCCTCCCTCCTACCCCTCCATCCCCCTTCATCCCTCCATCCCTCCATCCCTCCCTCCACCTCTTCCTGCCTCCCTCCCTCCATGGTGTAACGTTACCCATAATGTTTGAGTGTCTAGTTAGTTAAGGGAACATTCTGAGAACCATTTTTAGAAAGTTGTGGTAGTAAAGTTACGAGATTCATGTCAAACAGAACTGATCTAGAACATGGTTACAATGTTCTTACAATATACAACATTAATGTTCTAGACACGTTTCATGGGGCGTTGCAAGAACATGTATGTGTCCAGTTTTCAGAGGGTCAGGAGAATATTGCATCAATGTCCCGCCAAAAATACATAGCACATGGTTGCCATGTTGTCAGAATATGGATGTTAATGCTCTCAACATTTTCTATTGACATTTAGGGGAATGGTCTCTTGGAAACATGCCTTGCACATCACTGAAACAATCCTAAATGTTAGTTAATGACCTAATGGGAACGTTCTCTAAAGTTGTGGGAACGTTTGTTGCTAGCTGTGTACCAACCTCTCGCTCCCTCCTTTCCCCCTACCCTCCCTCCCTCTCTCCAGTCTCTGTCATCTGTGTATTTTATGTGTGTGTGTGTGTGTGTGTGTGTCACTAATGTCTGTCTGCCTACCTTGTTGAACACAAAGCGATTATTGGTATGAGTTCAGAACAAAGTAGTGGTGAGTTAAGGGTCAAGGCTGGGTCAGGGCTGGGTCTGCTGTCAGGAGAGAGGGAGGGTAGAGGCAGAGAGAGAGGAAGGGTCAGAGGAAGGGTCAGGGCTGGGTCTGCTGTCAGGAGAGAGGGAGGGTAGAGGCAGAGAGAGAGGAAGGGTCAGAGGGAGGGTCAGGGCTGGGTCTGCTGTCAGGAGAGAGGGAGGGTAGAGGCAGAGAGAGAGGGAGGGTCAGAGGAAGGGTCAGAGGGAGGGTCAGGGCTGGGTCTGCTGTCAGGAGAGAGGGAGGGTAGAGGCAGAGAGAGAGGGAGGGTCAGAGGGAGGGTCAGGGCTGGGTCTGCTGTCAGGAGAGAGGGAGGGTAGAAGCAGAGAGAGAGGGAGGGTCAGAGGGAGGGTCAGAGCTGAGTCAGCTGTCAGGAGAGAGGGAGGGTAGAGGCAGAGAGAGAGGGTAGGTCAGAGAGAGGGTCAGAGCTGAGTCAGCTGTCAGGAGAGAGGGAGGGTAGAGGCAGAGAGAGAGGGAGGGTCAGAGGGAGGGTCAGGGCTGGGTCAGCTGTCAGGAGAGAGGGAGGGTCAGAGGGAGGGTCAGAGCTGAGTCAGCTGTCAGGAGAGAGTGAAAGAGGGAGGGTGGAGGGTGAGACGGTGAGAGGGAGGGTCAGAGGGACGGAGGGTCAGGGCTGGGTTGACTGTTAGGAGACTGAGAGAGAGGGAGAAAAGAGCCATTCAATTCTACAACCACCTAAAAGGAAACAATTCCGAAACCTTCCATAACAAAGCTGGTCCTGGGGCTCTGTTCACAAACATACCTCACAGAGCCCCAGGACAGCAACACAATTAGACCCAACCAAATCATGAGAAAACAAAAAGATAACTACTTGATTAATTAAAAAAAACAGAGCAAACTAGAATGCTGTTTGGCCGTAAACAGAGAGTACGCAGTGGCAGAATACCTGACCACTGTGACTGACCCAAAATGATGTGGAAACTGAGCAGCACTTCCTAACCTCCTGCCAAGTGTATGACCATATTAGCAGTGGTGTACTTTAAAGTACTAGTTAAGTAGTTTTTTTGGGTATCTGTATTTTACTTTACTATTTATATTTTTGACTACTTTTACTTTTACTTCACTAGATTCCTTAAGAAAATACTGTACTTTTTACTCCATACATTTTCCTTGACACCCAAATGTACTTGTTACATTTTGAATGCTTAGCAGGACAGGACAATAGTCAAATTCACTCACATATCAACCAAACATACCTGGTCCTCCCTACTGCCTCTGATCTGGCGAACTCACTAAACACAAATGCTTTGTTTGTAAATTATGTCTAAGTGTTGGATAGTGCCTGGCTTTCCGTAAATACAAAAAACAAGAAAATGGTGCTTAGCCTGGTTCGCTTAATATTTGAAATGATTTATACTTTTACTTTTGATACTTAAGTATATTTTAAACCAAATACTTTTAGACTTTAACTCAAGTAGTATTTTACTGGGTGACTTTTACTTTTTCTTGAATGATTTTTTATTAAGGTATCTTTACTTTTACTCAAGTATGACAGATGGATACTTTTTCCGTCACTGCATATTAGAGACACATATTTCCCTCATATTACACAGACCCCCAAATAATTCAAATTTTGATAAACTCCTATATCTATTGGGTGAAATACCACAGTGTGCAATCACAGCAGCAAGATTTGTGACCTGTTACCACAAGAAAAGGGCAACCAATGAAGAACAAACTCCATTGTAAAAACAACCCAAATGTATGTTTATTTATCTTCCCTTTTGTACTTTAACTATTTGCACAAAATTTGACATTTGAAATGTCTTTATTCTTATGGAACTTTTGTGAGTGTAATGCTGACTGTTCATTTTTTATAGTTTATTTCACTTTTGTTTTTTTATCTATTTCACTTGCTTTGGCAATGTAAACATATGTTTCCAATGACAATAAAGCCCCTTAAATTGAAATTGAAATTTTATTGCGAGGGAGGGAAGGGGGCCGGAGAGGATGGAGAGAGCGAGGGAGGGTAGGCGGAAGGGAGGGAGGGTCAGGCCTGGGTTGGCTGTCAGGAGACTGGGAGTGAGGGAGGGAAGGTCGAGGGGAGGGAAAGATGGAGAGAGAAGGAGAGAGGGAGGTAGGGACGGAGGGTCAAGACTGCTTTGACTGTCAGAAGATTGGAACAAACCAGGATGGAGGGAGGGTAGGTGGAGAGAGGGGGGTTGGTGGGTAGGGGGACGGGGGTCAAGGCTGGGTTAGTTGTCAGGAGACTAAAGCAGATTAAGAGGAAACTGTGTAGACTACAGTAATGCAATCGTGGTTACAGCCCCCATCCTCCCTATCCTCCTATGCTGTACACTGTACATGTATCAAAATATAACATCTGTCTTTATGTGACTATTGCTAGAGGTAAGGACATACATTGATAGCATGGTATGTAGTGGGCGTGAGACATGAGATATGAGACACATCAAATATATAATACAAATACTGAGCTACAGTATATAGAATGCCAAAAAAAGGTAAATTATTTTATACTAATTCAATTGCTTTTAATTAATAAAATAATAAAATACATTTAAAAAAGATAGCGGTCAAAATGATTGGCATTCCTGTTTTCAGTAGTGGAGCACCCTCCCCTTGTGAGGATAACGCCACTGAGCCTTTTTCTAAATGTGTTATGAGACTGGAGAACATGTTGGGAATGATGGAAAAAAAAGGAATCAAATTTTGATTCTGCAATCACTCACTTAGCATATGAAAGGGCTTTGCTACGGTGTATCCTCAGTGAACCCAACGTTAATAGACAAACAGCAATTCATTCATTTAGGAAGGTAATCTACCCCCACTCTCTCTCTCTCTCTCTCTCTCTCTCTCTCTCTCTCTCTCTCTCTCTCTCTCTCTCTGCAGCGCTTGCTTTTTCGGCGCTCATTTTTTTCTGTGTGTCGGGTCTAAGTGTTTGAGAGAAAACAAAGATTGAAGGGGTCAGTTGGTGCCATCAACCTTGAGCCAAACTCTGTCCCTCTCTCTCTCTCTGATACACCCCCCCCCCCACATCCGTCTTGCTCTGCTTGACTCAACTCCAAAGTCATTTACAGTTGGGACGGAGGCCACCTCTGAAACAGCATGTGTGTTTGGAGGGGCAGACAACAGCTCACAGCTCACAGTGTCTGAGTTCCCTGTTCTCTGGGAGAGGAACAAAGCAAAACATTTACTATGTTTTTGTGGTGGTTTTCTATGGAGTGATTTCAGGTGCCAACAGAAACTGTATTTGAATTTAATTTTAGTTTTTTGAGATTAAGATGTTGCATTTTAATGTAATACTTTTGAATTTGTGATGCAGAAATGTAATACATTTTTATAACTAATTTCATGCAATTCTATTCATTTTGCCATAGCGTGGAGAGAAATGTTTGCAGTTTTGAATATGATATCTGAGTGAGAGTGACTAATAAAGTCAATGGGCCCCCCCGGTCAGTAATTTGACCATGATTACTATAAATTTAGAAAGCTGGCTAGACTAATTTACCAATCCAAAATGTTTTAGCTGACATGGGCTAATTGAGCGACTGTCAGTGACCGACATCACGTGAAAAACTGCTGATGAACAACCAAATATAGAAATTGGAGATCTCTGCTCTAGAACATGATCGTGCCTTCTGTTCCCCTTTGTGATGCTCACAAGCTGCGCAGGACACGTTAGAAGGGAGTGTGACAAAAAAAAACACAGTTTGACTCCCATGAGAATATAGTTGAATAGCCCTTCTACCCTACGTAATCATGCGCGTGTGACTAAATGGGTTCGAAACAGGTCTTCTGCATGTCACAAGACTGTGTTTTCTTATTTATAATAATACAAATGTAGGGGGTATATCTGTCTTACTATTTCAGATAGATTCTTTGTTCTATCAATGTAATTGTTTGCACCAATTTGTGCACCAACTTGCACCAACTTCATACACAGACAATGAATGCAATATGAATTGCAAAAAAAACACGTAGGCTTCTACTTCCAGCTTATACATACTATATACCTTTAACGGACACAGTATATTTTACATTAGTTATCTTTGATTGTTAATGGTCTCAGCCTTCAGCTCCCCTCAACCCCTCCCATATATCTCTGAAGACCATCCAGTCACAGCCTTCAGCTCCCCTCAACCCCTCCCATCTATCTCTGAAGACCATCCAGTCACAGCCTTCAGCTACCCTCAACCCCTCCCATCTATCTGAACACCATCCAGTCACAGCCTTCAGCTCCCCTCAACCCCTCCCATCTATCTCTGAACACCATCCAGTCACAGCCTTCAGCTACCCTCAACCCCTCCCATCTATCTCTGAAGACCATCCAGTCACAGCCTTCAGCTACCCTCAACCCCTCCCATCTATCTCTGAAGACCATCCAGTCACAGCCTTCAGCTACCCTCAACCCCTCCCATCCATCTCTGAAGACCATCCAGTTTTGATTTCTATTTGCCATATATTTTTCAACTGTGATGTTTCTCAAAAGTTCTAAACCTTTCTATTCTCATAGTTTCTACAGATTGTAAATTAAAGATAAACATTTTTGGGAAGAATATTATTATATTATTGATCGGCTGACAGTGACTTTTCAGATCACCCAGTTAACTCCAGGTAAATGTTGCAATTCTTCAGGCATTGCTAAACCTGCGACCAAAAATAAGCTACATATGGACAGTACCAAAACAAGTGATCTAATGATTCTGGCGTCGGTTTGTTTATTAGTTCATAAACCATGTGCTATGGAATCGGTACAACTATTTTGCAATCTTTATGGCACATCTGTCAATTTTCTGGTCCTTAAATGAAACTGGTATACATTTGTACTTATCACAATTTCCTTTAACCAGTTATGGTCTTTAATGCAGGGCCGACAGGCAAGTTCCTTACTTTCTCCCCCTTCCACTTGCCTCTTCCAGTTTTGCGGTAATGCTGCAATTAGCTGGTTGTAATTTTGGGTAGAGCAGACATTTCCATATATTTTTGTTAGCTGCATGTGTGACATAACTCCACCAGTCCTATTTGACATAATTTACAAAGATAATATATATATTTTTTTTTCTCCAAAATAATGTTTTCTTTTATCATTTAGTATATTTGAGTTTAACCATAATATGTGTTGTAATATTTGTTCTGACTTTTCTGGTAGATAAAATAATAACAATAATAATAGCAATATTTTGGAGATTATTTCATTTTCAAGTAATTTGTGATCTGAATAATGGGAAAAAGGCTATTGTTGAACGGGGTGAGCCATTCTTACTAATCAGTTTGGATTTTGCCTCCCGAGTGGTGCAGCGGTCTAAGGCACTGCATCTCAGTGCTAGAGGCATCACTACAGACCCTGGTTCGATCCCGGGCTCTATCACAACCTGCCATGATCGGGAGTCCCATAGGGTGGCGCACAATTGGCCCAGCATCGTCTGGGCTAGGGGAGGGTTTGGCCGGGTAGGCCGTCGTTGTAAAATAAGAATTTGTTCTTAACTGACTAATCTAGTTTCTGTTAGGCACTGATATCACTCTACACATTTTTTTACTGATTTAGCCTGGACAAATGAGCATACTTGTTTGGTCCTGGTGTCTTAGTTAGTAAGAGCATGGTGATAGGATGCAGAGTAGTGGTTTGATTACCACTGAGGCCACATGTACGTAACATGTATACACGCTTTGGATCTAATATACACGCATGACTAAGTTGCTTTGGATAAAAGTGTCTGCTAATTGGCATCTTCTTTGTTTTGTTTTAGTTGGACCCCTGACAAGATGATCACTTACCACAGACCACAAAGGACAGACTTGTGCCTTTACTAGAAATGTGGATCCCATGGATCTCATCTCTCCATCCCTCCATTTATCCTTCCTTCCATCTCTCCATTTATCCATCCTTCCAGCTGAGCAGAATCACAGACAGAAACTCTTCTAGAAGGGAGAGAAGCTTTGGCTGTGAAAAGGGTCAGCTTTGTGTGTGTTTGCCTGAAATCTCCTCATACTCTAAGGAAGTCCTCTACTGTAGCCAAATAGGCAATGGTGAAACAACCCCCGCTGCTCTAGCCACTGTCGTGGTCCTGACAGTTCCAAGAACTGCTCTAAAACTGGTCACATGCTAGGAACATTCAACATCTTCAGAGGTACCTCGCTGCTCCTAAAATTGCCCGCATGGACTCTACTCGTTCTACCCCACCACAAGTCCCCTTACGTGATCCCCAAAGCCACCTCACTGCTCCTAGTGACAGAATCAGGACAGCCACTGCATAGCGGGGAATTACAGAAGAAAAGGAGAAGTAGACAGATGAATAAGTAAAGAAATGCATGGCACACAAAAGGAATGAGTAAAACCAGATGACAGGAGAAGATGCTTCTTGCTAGGCTCCTGGGGGGGAGTAGTTTTAACTTGTGTTCTTTCTCTGTCTCGTTCTTACTCTCGTTCTATTTTTCTACCTGTCTGTCTGTCGGTGTGTCTCTCTCTCTCCCTCATCCAACATGTCTACGCCTCCCATCCCGAAGAGAGCATCGAACAGCAGGAGCGTCAGAATGGGGAAGCATCGTTCTCCGGTAGACGGACGGCCCCTTCTAATGTCTGCTGTTGTGAAGGTGAGGAACACCAGGGTGACGTGTTTGTGCCCACATTTACCCAGCATGCCCCTGTTAATTATTCAGCCAATCCGTCAGCCCCTGCCAGCGAGCCGCGGTGGTGCCGCGATAGCGGGATGAGCCGCTAGACCAATGTTTAACGTCTGTCTGTTTAGTACAGAGAAGAAAAGTCAAGCTTTTGAGTCTTCTCTACGTGATACTGCATATTCAGTCGACTTAAGTATTTTCCTCTCTCTCTCTCTCTCTCTCTCTCTCTCTCTCTCTCTCTCTCTCTCTCTCTCTCTCTCTCTCTCAGCTCTATCTCACATTCCTCTCCCTCCCTTCCTCTCTGTGTAGATAAGTGCTTTCCACCACTACGGTGAGAGTATGTGTCATAACTGTCACACTATAAGATATGTGGGCTTATCTTGACATTTAAGGACATCTACACATCTACCCAAAACTCAATGCACTCAATTTAAACTCTATCAAATGAGCAGTAGCTGTTGATTAAGGACATGTTATAGTGAACTTATTTTTAAAAGGACCAGCCCATAGGGCTCTGGTTAAAAGTAGTGCACTAAATAGGGAATAGGGGGATATTTGGGTTTCCCTCAGACCTTCAGTGGTTGATGGGCTTTGGCTGTTTATCAGCAGTTATCTGGTGCTAAAATATAATCTTTATAACACGTAAAAATCTGGGCGTTCAGCAGCCGTCCAGCCCCTGCACTTCCTGCCAAAACACTCTTCCAACACCTTCTGCGGTTTATTACTGAAGAGCACTCACGCACACACATACACTCACACACACACACTCACACACACACACACACACACACACACACACACACACACACACACACACACACACACACACACACACACACACACACACACACACACACACACACACACACACACACACACACACACACACACACACACACACACACACACACACACACACCCACTCATACACACACACACACACATACATACACACACACTCATACACCATCGTTTCACAAACTCAGTCCTAGGTGCACATTTTGTTTTTGCCGTAGCACTATATGGCTGATTCAAATACTTAAAGCTTGATGATGAGTTGGTTATTTGAATCAGCTGTGTAGTGCTACGACCAAAAAACGAAATGTGCACCCATGGAGAGCCCCGGGACCGAGAAACACTGGTGTAAACATACCCAAACGCACACATCCCTCACCACCAACAAACACCCCCCACCCACTCCATCCCTCCATCCTCACTCCAAACCCAATCTATCTGCAGCAGCCCACTACTGACATAAAAGTGTGTGTGTAGTGCCTGTGTGGGGTACCTAGTCAGTTGTACAATTGAATGCCTTCAACTGAAATGTGTCTTCCACATTTAACCCAACCCCTCTAAATCAGATAGGTGCAGGGGGCTGCCTTAATCGACATCCACATCTTCGGCGCCCGGGGAACAGTGGGTTAACTGCCTTGTTCAGGGGCAGATTTTTAACTTGTCAGCTTGGGGATTCGGCCTTGCAACCTTCCGGTTACAAGTCCAACGCTCTAACCACTAGGCTACCTGCCGCACCTGTGTGTGTGTGTGTGTGGCTGTGTGTGTGTGTGTGTGTGTGTGTGTGTGTGTGTTTGTGTGTGTGTGTTGTAAAGCAGGCCCTCCACCTCCATTGCTAATCCATGCTGACATGTCCTGTTTCTAACAGTATGATTAATGTGAAGGTCAGACCTCAGCCGACCGGACGCATATAATGTCATCCGGCTACAATATCACCATCACCCACCAACATCCCCCATCACCCACCATCAGCCCCCATCACCCACCATCAGCCCCCATCACCCACCATCAGTCACCATCACCCACCAACATCCCCCATCACCCACCATCAGCCCCCATCACCCACCATCAGTCACCATCACCCACCAACATCCCCATCACCCACCATCAGCCCCCATCACCCACCATCAGTCACCATCACCCACCAACATCCCCATCACCCACCAACATCCCCATCACCCACCATCAGCCCCATCACCCACCATCAGCCCCCATCACCCACCAACATCCCCATCACCCACCATCAGCCCCCATCACCCACCATCAACCACCATCCCCACCCTCAGTCACCATCACCCACCAACATCCCCCATCACCCACCATCAGCCCCATCACCCACCATCAACCACCATCCCCACCCTCAGTCACCATCACCCACCAACATCCCCATCACCCACCATCAGCCCCATCACCCACCATCAGCCCCCATCACCCACCATCAACCACCATCCCCACCCTCAGTCACCATCACCCACCAACATCCCCATCACCCACCATCACCCCCATCACCCACCAACATCCCCCATCACCCACCATCAGCCCCCATCACCCACCATCAACCACCATCCCCACCCTCAGTCACCATCACCCACCATCAGCCCCCATCACCCACCAACATCCCCATCACCCACCATCAGCCCCCATCACCCACCATCAGCCCCATCACCCACCAACATCCCCCATCACCCACCATCAGCCCCATCACCCACCATCAGCCCCCATCACCCACCATCAGCCCCCATCACCCACCATCAACCACCATCCCCCACCCTCAGTCACCATCACCCACCAACAGCCCCCATCACCCACCATCAGCCCCCATCACCCACCATCAACCACCATCCCCCACCCTCAGTCACCATCACCCACCAACAGCCCCCATCACCCACCATCAGCCCCCATCACCCACCATCACCCACCATCAGCCCCCATCACCCACCATCAGCCCCCATCACCCACCATCACCCACCAACAGCCCCCATCACCCACCATCAGCCCCCATCACCCACTACCACCCACCAACAGCCCCCATCACCCACCATAACCCACCATCAGCCCCCATCACCCACCATCACTCACCATCCCCCACCCTCAGTCACCATCACCCACCATCAGCCCCCATCACCCACCATCACCCACCATCCCCACCCTCAGTCACCATCACCCACCATCCCCACCCTCAGTCACCATCACCCACCAACAGCCCCCATCACCCACCATCAGCCCCCATCAGCCACCATCAGCCACCATCCCCCACTATCAGGCACCATCCTCCCATCATCAGCCACCATCAGCCACCACCCCCCACTATCAGCCACCATCCTCCCATCATCAGCCACCATCAGCCACCACCCCCACTATCAGCCACCATCCTCCCATCATCAGCCACCATCAGTCACCATCCCCCACTATCAGCCACCATCCTCCCATCATCAGCCACCATCAGCCACCACCCCCCCCCACTATCAGCCACCATCCTCCCATCATCAGCCACCATCAGCCACCATCCCCCCCACTATCAGCCACCATCCTCCCATCATCAGCCACCATCAGCCACCATCCCCCCACCATCAGCCACCATCATCCCCGCTCCACACAAATAGTGCACATGTCATAAATCCTGTGGCATGTTGTCCATTTCCATTAGGTTCTATGGATTATTTATTCTCAGGTGAAAACTTGGTTGTTTATTTCACTCTGAAGGAAAGAGAGGGAGGGAGGAAAAATAGAGGAGGGTGAGAGACGGGGAGGGGGAGGCAGAGAGAGAGAGAGAGAGAGAGAGAGAGAGAGAGAGAGAGAGAGAGAGAGAGATTTGTGACCTGTTGCCACGAGAAAAGGGCAACCAGTGAAGAACAAACACCACTGTAAATACAACCCATATTTATGTTTATTTATTTTCCCTTTTGTACAATAACAATTTGCACATCGTTACAACACTGTATTTAAACATAATATGACATGTGAAGTGTCTTTGTTCTTTTGGAACTTCTGTGAGTGTAATGTTCACTGTTCATTTTTATTGTTCATATCTGTTTTATTTATTATCATTGCTTTGGCAATGTTAACATGTTTCCCATGCCAATAAAGCCCCTTGAATTGAATTGAATTGAGAGAAATAGAGAGTGACGGAGTGGATTGTGTTGGCTCAAAGTCTGAGACGCTTTTACCTTTAGTTCCTTATTGACTTTTAATCACTTTGATTTGGGTTGTCTCTCCCTGACAATATCCTCTTCATCTAAGGGTAACTAATCTTACGTTGAAGAGTAGGAGGAAATCCTTGACATTTGTCAGCTAATTCAACAGTGTTCTCAAGTCAAGGTGAACCAAATGTTTTTTTTTTTTGGAATGCGTCCCAAACGGCACCCTTTTCCCTTTCTAGTGCACTACTTTTAACCAGGGCCAATATAGGAAATAGGGTGCAATTTGGAACACACCCCTGGACTGATATGGAGTACTTGGCGCAAACTGCGTAGCCTTTAATTCCTTTCCCTCGACTCCCCAAGCCCCTGAGTATTTTCCCATTGGCATTTGCTCAGCGTTCCATGCTAACACACAACTTAATCACAATGGATGGTTCAATTTCAACCGGTGCAATATTCCCGTCCCACCCTGTCATCTCATATAATATAGGACCGTAAAGGTGTAAACCTCAGTAGATACGAGAGAAAATGATTGTATGAAAGCTGTTGCCAAGATACAGTGGAGAAAGAGAGAGGGGGGAAAAGGAGCGGAATAGAGCAGGAGAGGAAGACGAGAGAAGAAGAGAAGAAGTGTTCAGTAGCT